>JAZKJV010008108.1:600000-772044 GCA_037367405.1 Ottelia alismoides | reverse complement strand
TAAGACTGCTCATGTGCAAATGGGATAAACGGTTGAGGTCAATTCACAAATCATGTATCTTGTTCGGGTACGAACATAACTCCTCGAGTATCTGTCGTTCGATATTAGTGGGAACTGACGGTAATGGCTATTGATGTGAAGAAGGATTATAATAATGTGAATACTGACCCTGATGGCCCTGGTTGTTGATGCTTATAGATGCTGCATTGGTGGGCCCTGTGATAGACCACTGATCACCCTCATTTAATCTGTCGGTTTGTTGTAGTCATGCAATTAGGATCAATCATAAATTAACCACACGAATTGTTAAATAAATGAATGAATTAATGTGTGATTTTATGTATTTTTAACTTGGGGAAGCCCCAGGGTCGACTCAAGGAGGCAAAGGAACAACTTCGGATCAACTTAGATGAATTAGCTCACGGTTTTCCAAGTAAAATTTTTTATATTTTTTATTCTTTTTAGTAATATGTACACAATGGAGTTGGTTTTATTGGATTTGGAGTTCGTATAAAATAGATACAAATAGGTGAAATTAATTATTATACAGGTCAATATGTACATGAAATTTCAAGTTTCTTATTTATGCAAATATGAATGCTAAAATGCGAACATTAATTCTAAATGCATGAATGAGAATGATGCATAATAAATAGAGATATGCAGCTAATTACTCAGGAACAAAGCTATATTTTTAACTTTTAGAGTGATGAATCACATATTCATCACCCTGCTGGCCCCACTAGTATGTTTGGTGATGAACATACGGTTGTTGCTGCCTCGGTGCCTTGGATTGAAAGGCTTCTGATCTCTATTGTTTTGGAAGAGGTGTAGAGGGTAATGATGTGTTATAAAAAGTCTGGGGATGTTAGTAAGAGAAACGATCCCCTAAACTCCCATGCCTGGTAGGGTCATGTATATACCACACACCATTTAACTCCTACACATGGGAAGGCTCCTCGATAACAATCTCTATAGATGGTAGGTGCTAGTGGAAGGAATGTGTAAGAGTATGGTCCTCCACCCATGATTGTGGTGGCCCTGACATCGGTTGCTCTTGATTATTATGAACACAGTAAACATGAGCGACAGATGCAGTCATGGTAGGTATCTTGATCTTGAATACCTTCTCTGACAACTTTGTCATCTACTTCAGCAATTTGGATAAGTTTTTGTCCAACTCACCCATCCTTTTGTCCATCCTTTACACGACTGTCAACTTACCTGATATGATTCCCTTGTAGGGAATCAGGTCCTCGTATGGATTAATTGTAGCCCTCGTTGTTTGACATGCGAGCCCACGACGAGCCATTATGCAATAAATGTTATTGCAAATATCATTCCCTGATCTAAAATGAAGAATAAATATTTGGCATAATAGGTACCTTAGTAAAATTATGGTTGTGTACCATGGCCATCTTAATGATCATAAATCTGTTGATTCGATTGTTGAATCATAGAGGCTGGTGCTTGGATGAATATATAAAGAGTTAGATTGAGGACTCATCAAGCACCGTCAAATGATTATTAAGAGAGGATCTCCAGCCTGAGAAGGAGATGGCAATCCTGTCTCTAAAGGTTGATATCTAACTGACCTCTTGATGCAGGTTCTATGCATATGAATGGAGATTTAACGATGTTAGATAATTTAGGCCAAAGAGTTGACTTAATGAGATCGAGATAACCAAAGACCTATGTCATATGATGTCACAATATAAGCACGCATCCTCTGACCAAAGACATATGTGTTACTATGTCAGATTATGTACATTTAGTAGACCAATAGGTTGATGACACAAGGTCTACACACTGACGCGCTGGTGTGCATGCAAGGGCATATGAGTAATACAACCTCTTAAAAGGATCATACATGTTCATTTACTGAACCTGAAGACATGAGCTCACTCATGAGATATTGTGAAGAATCAAATTCCGTGCATGGTCATCTCACTTTAGAATCTCAACTAAATTTCTAGGTTTGATATATACTTTTGGAAAGTATATGATCAATACCAACTTCCAATTATCAAATGAGAAACCTAATGATGAAACCCTGAAGGTGGCAGTCTAAATGAGATCTAAAACTTCAGGATTATTTTAGGTCTTCCAATATGCAGGATGTACATGTATTAGGAATACCTGAGGGTGATGTGATCATAAATGATTATATAACCATGACGCTTCCATTCTGAGGGAGTGATGAAATAGATCAGGATTTTTGTGACTACTCTCAATAGAGTAGTGATATAATCTTGGTCCAAGTGTTGGATAATGATTTGAATGTGATTCAGGTGCAATGAGAAGATTAGATCTACGGCCTTGATTTAATCAAGAATCTTTGGGAGGTCCGCAAGATCTGGATTTGAGATGTGATCTCAATATCCAAGTCACTATACGTGGAACAATACAATCACCATGTCCTTATCTCCACGTATCCGCAGAGAAAGTGCATTGTTCTTGAAAGGATTCAAGGATAATTTCACGATTGATATATGTATCTGAACATTGAGAAATGGATAATTAAATATGATTTAATTATCATGAATGATATGAATTTGATTCATATTATTTGACCATATAAGGAGGTTATCTAAGATGATTAGATGTGATTTAATTATCAAAGATATGAATAATGTGAATGTGATTCATGTTATTTGGGCACATGAGAATAGAGATATAAGATGATTAATTATGATTTAAGTGTCAAGGATATGATTAATGTGGATATCGCTATCCACGAGAATCATTGATATTATAAATATGATTTATAATATGATAGAGAGATTTAATTGTAAATAGAATTTACAAATTATATGTTGTTGTGAATGGGATTCAAAATAAATAATTAATTGTAAATCTAATTCACATATTATGTTTGATATATGAACATGATTCATATATTAATCAATAGCCATGATTTGTTGCTCCAAAAATGCAACAAAAATTAGTTTAAAATAAATTAATTATATCCTTAACTTGCTCCCCCTAGGAAAAAGTGTTAGTTGGTATTTGTTTGAGCTATGCTCGTGGTCTATGCTCGACTCGTCTTGGTGATTGATGAGCTCGACTTCAGAAAAGGTCTAAAAAATATTCTCGCAAGAAGCGAAGAGAAAGTTTTGCTGAGGCGATCGGTCACTAAAGTCGAGATCGATCAACAATCAACCCACACAATATGAAGATGTAGCAATGCAAGCAAGTGTGAATCAAAATTTATTATAACCCTATAAAGAAATGTATATAGTGACAAGCAAGGTAGGGTATAGAATATATGAAGAATGGGGGATAAACAACAAAATTTGTCTAAAAAGACAACACATGTTTTTAGGATTTTTAGGGATTTTTTTTGAATTTTTGTGGGTTTTTAATATTTTTGTTTTTTTAGAATTTTTATTTTTATATTTTATTTGTTTTTTTATATTTTTTTCATTTTAAATTTTTATTTTCTTTTTCTCTTTTTTTAAAAGTTATAATATAAGTATATGTAATATAAGTAATATAGAAAATAAAAATATAAAATAGAGTCAAATTTGGGAAACTACCTAAAAGTACAGTGTTTTTTAAGTTTTAGAAAATATTTTTGGTATTTTTGATAATTTCAAAAATTACAGACAATAATATAAGTAAATATAGCTATATATATGGTTAGGATTTTCATATTTATAGATATAGCTATAAATACTTAAAAATCATGAAATAATATTTTTGTTTTGTTTAGATTTTTTCTCTCTTTTTAGTATTTTTCTTATAATTTTTACTTTTTTATATTTTAGTTGAATTAAAATAGTAAAATAGTGATTAGTATTATTACGTTGTTTTATTTTGGAAATTGAAAATAGTTTAAGGCCTCGAAATTTCCCAAACTATTTTTAATATAATGTAAATATAAAATTTAGGAACAAAAATAATTTTTTATAATTTTTTATAATTTCTATAAGGAATTCGAAGATTTTAATTTTTAGTGTTTTTATTTTTCTATTTTTAGGGAATTTTGGTTTGTATATGCAAAATGGAGTAATAAACAAAATATTTTTTGGAATTTTCAAATCATTTTTAAATTTTTTTATTTCTCTAAGCTAAGCGGGGAGAAAACAACTTTGTTTTTTATTTTTAATAAATAGAAATATAAGATAAAATACATTAATAAAAATATATGTGAAAGAATAATAGGTAAGGTATTTATCCTAATTTTCTACAAATTTTTAGGACACGTGACCTATTTTTAAGAAAAATAAAATACAAAAAGAAAATGCAACTTAGTAGGGTATTTTTGCAAATATATAGAGTTCTCGTACTATTTCCGAACAACCTAGAGAAGCTCATATTCAAAATACAAATTTCCTAAATAGTTACAATATATATATCCGGAGGGCTATTTTTGCAATTAATACAATGTTGGGTGCCAGTTGTAATTATCACATAAAACATTACAGTAATATTTTGACAACATGGACTGAAAAGAAATGCAAAAAATCCAAGGGTCCAAGTGTTAAATACCCAATCCCCTCAAGCATACAGGTACGTAGGTGACTTGGATTGGACCTAAATGCAAATATAAAAAGTACATGGGATGATATACAAAATATCCAAAATATTTTACACTACAGATGAAAGTTTAAGGAGAAAATGCGTAATACAAAATATGCAGGGCTAGCACTGGGCGTGATCCAATGGTGTTGGTTCTTTCACTTGACATATGGTTCCTCCTGGTCGCATGGTGTCGCTTCGTGATGGACTCTAGAGATCATAAGATGGTGGACGATCTGATGGTCGAGGGCTCGAGTATCCAATTGCTACTACTTGATCTGGGGGGCTAGCTCAATCAGACAGCTGAGAAGGAGCTTGGAAGAACATGGAAGAACCATGTTTCTTACGAGCTTCGATATGTTATAACTTCATCTGCAACTAGTCTCCGGAGTTGCAAAATTGCTACGAAGGTGCTTGGAAGCACAACTATCAAACTCAATCCGAAAAAATGCAAATGTTATGCAAATGCTATGTAGAATGCAGAAAGTATTTTTGTGATGCGATTTTCAAAGATTTTGCACTTTTTATGGATTTTTGAAAAAGATGATGCATTTGCAATTTTTTGTATTTTTAAAAATATTTTTCAGATGTTTTTTTATTTTTAATTATTGCAAGTGTTTTTGGGATTTTTGAAAAGAAAGGATTTTGTCTAAAAACTTGGTTAAAATATTTACACAAGGATGCATTTTATATTTACAAGAAGTGGATTTTAAGAATTTACAAGGGTAAGTGATCAATTATATATATATATAATGAATTTTGTTATGATGCATATATTCCTCAAATTTATTTAAAAAAGGTTTTTCAAACAATTTTTGAAAATTATAGTCCAAAATAATTTTTACAAACAATTTTTACAAACATGTACACACATTTGAAAATCATTTTGCAAAGGTTTTTTCAAACAATATAGATAGATTTTTCAAATATTTTTGCAACCATTTTCAAGCCATTTGCACATAGTTTTTCAAATATTTTTATTTCACACAAACAAAATAATTTTACAAAACAAAACAATTTTTACAAAAATTTAAAATATTGAACAAAATGTTTCCTAATAGTTTTCAAAATATTTTTCAAAGAGATTTTCAAACTATTTTTCAAACATTTTACAAAAAACATTTTCTCCTGACTTATTAATCAGTAAATACAAAAAGAATTTGAGTAATAATAACATCTTTTTATTAATTTTTTTTAAAGAATTTTTAGCCATAATTATTTAAAAAATAAGAAAGTACGAGTTATGGCTAAAGTATATACGTAGTATATACGACCCCCCTTTACTTAACTTGAGCTATGTTCTCATAGATCAGAGAGAAAAAGAGAAGACATAACTCGTACTGAGTATAGACAAGTCTAACGAATAAACAAATGGAGAAATAAATGGATGAATGAGATGTTGACCGTCCCCCTATATTTAGGATCAAATAATCCTAAGTATAGCAGACTGTACACAAAGCAGGGAGGGTCAAGGATGGAAATGAACAGATCGTACTCAGACTGTCTCCCCCTATACTTAAGGTAAGATATCCCTAAGTATAGACAAGAAGAGGAGACAATGGAGAGGGACCAATGAATATAAATACTCGGAGTGCACACCCCCCTATACTTAGGACAAAGTACGTCCTAAGTATAAAAGACTAACAAAAAGGAGTGACACCTTTTCGATAGATAAAGAAGGTTGAAAAGGAAAAGAAGAAAAGAAATCTAAACATGGAAAAAGGTAGAGAAGGATGTACACATCACTCCCCCTATACTTAGGGTAAAAGAAGCCCTAAGTATAGAAACAACATGAGTAATGAAACAGAACGATGAGAGAGCACTCAGCTCATCCACGCCCCTATACTTAGGACAAAGTACGTCCTACGAAAGGCAAATACAAGAATGGGTGGATGAGAAAAACAGAAGAGGGACATAGATGAACAGAAGCAGATGCACAACAGAGATGGATGTACACATGATCAAGAAGGTAGAAAGCGAACCTTCTAGTGGGATCGCTGAGGAATGGATCTGGTATGGTACATGTTAACATCGAGGTCCACAGTAGACGGAAGCCGATCAGGGTCGACAGCGTGGAGAACCTCAGTGATCCTAGAGTGAAGAGGTACATACATGTGAGTGGAAGAAGTACGGCTAGGTCCGACCTTGGGTGTCTAGCAGATATCGAAGTGGAATGGGACAAACTCGTCATCATCGAAAGTAGTGTAGTTAGTATCGTCCTACGAGGTATCATCCAGGTCAAAACCAAAAGGAACGAACTCATCATTGGAAGTAGTCGAATCATGTTCGTCCTCTATAATCTCCATCGGATATTCTTTTTCATCAAAAGGCCTGAATTCCCTGAATAAAAGCAACCAAATCAAATTCGACATTTGTCTCATCTGAATCTAAGTGAACAGGAGCAGACACATCAGTGAAAGTAGTCGAGTCATGTCCGTCCTGTCTAGTCTCTACATCTGCCCTCCGCTCAATGGTATCGATCATATAAATTCTGTAGATGTCATCAACACATAACCAATCACAGGAAGCAGAGACGCCAAGGTCTATGCTTTCCGAGTCTTCCTCCTTGGAGAGGAATTCTCGGGTCTCATCATCGATTATAAAGAAAGTCTCTCTGATTTCTGCATATAGATCATAGGCCTCGGGGTCAACCAAGATAGGTATGGTCACATCAGGTGCAGGTCTCTGGTCAACTGTGGGTGTGGTGATCAACACTTCACTTTCGTCAACAGGATGGAAGCAAATCTCTCATGATCTGTAATCAATAACGACCCTCGCAGAGGCGAGGAATGGTCGTCCCAGGATGTTTGGAGAGTGCTCCCCAGTGGAGGTCTCCATGCACAATACGACAAAGTCAACATGGTAGCTCATGCCCTGAATCGATACGACGGTGTTTTCAAGGATACCTTTTGGTCTCTTGATTGATCCATCATCAAACTGAACGATCATCCTGGTTTTCTTTAGAGGCCCTAAGTGAAGAGATTGTACCAGCGAGAAGTGTATAATGCTAATCGAAGCACTGCTGTCGAGGAGAGTGTGATCACATGTATGGTCAGTGATGGTGCAGCTAATGAAAGGTGTAGCAGTGTACTTTTTCCTAGGAATGGGACAGTGTGTGATGGTGTGGGCAGTGGACATGGTCAAGATATGACGCTCAGATCTTCTCCTCCGCTTTCTCTTCTTGGGAAGAGGAGTATATAAATCGGTCATGGCCTGCGGAAACGGGGGCACGGATAATCTCATGAATTGTGGCGACCACTTCATGTTCAGTCAAAAATTTTTTTAATTTTTGGACCTCCTCCATACAAGGGAGGAAGTCAAAATCATCATCTACACGAGGAATGCCAAGTGCAGTCTGTACAGCGGCATCCTTGGGGTCAAAGGTGGGACAGGGTGTAAGAGGTTGTGTGGTCAAGGGCTCGGGCAAGTGAACCCTCTCCTCACAGTCTGAATCAACCAAAGGTCTCCCAAAATCTTTTTGTGTTTTTAAATTATTCTAATTTTTTGTATTTTGGGCCATCACAAGCTCTCGTGGAAATCTTCGAATGAATCCATATCATCAAATGGTGGAATATCATGGTCGCTCTTATTTGTAGTAGTGAGGTGTTCAATCCTCAGTCTCATCTGATCCATCATCTGGGTCAAGTGCTCAAGAGTGGACTCCATGATAGGTGACTTTAACAACTCAGTCTCGAGTGGATGTGAAGGTGGAAAATATGAAGGTGGAGATGGATGTCGATAGAAGTCCGAGTCCTGATACTGCGGCTGATGCGGATATGTACAAAAATCATAAAAAATTGGGAGGATCCTCCTGATAAAAGGGAGGTGGATCGGCTGGAGTGAATGAGAGATCCGCAAAATCTGGATAAAATACGCTCCAGGGGTCCATCTTGAAAACAAAAGAAAACTATCGGGAGAGCACAAATGAAAAATCAAGAGAGTGAAGAAGAATGCGCAATTGTGCATGGATGATCTAGTATAAACACAAAACAATCTCAAATAAAAAATAAAAACAAGACAAACCCCTGAATTCACCTACTCAACTCGGTGAAGATCGCATATGCGGTCTTTTTATCTTGTTTGTTTTTAGAGTTAGGTGAGAAGTCAAGAAGTTGCGCAAACACTTATGGGCTGAATGGGATTTTGGCACTAATCCTTAGTGTGTGTGCAAGCAATGTAAAATGAAGACAATGAGGGGATTACTCGCCCCAAGACAAAAGATTTTCTTTTTGGTTGATTTTAGGGTAGATTAATATTAACGGTCCCAAATTTATTGGATATCACTTTTTTTGTATTTTTAATGAGAAATGCACACGCCTAACGACGAATCAATTTTTAAGCACCTAGGTGGTCAAAATCAGAGGTAGAGGAGAGGAAAAGCAATGCAAGCGGCAAACTATGATGAATGCTAAAGCGTAAATGCTCGCCTTGCCTCCAACACTCTACATGCAAGGATGCTCAACAGAATTGAAACCTAAACTATATGCAGATGCAACCGATGAAATTGCCCTAAGTTCAGAAACTGCTATTAGCATGAAGCACAATTTTCAAAATTTGTCTGGATCCAAACGTAGACTATAGGAACATGTAAGTATATTAGGTGTTTGGACCTAATGCTAGCGATAAGCAGCTCCTACAGCTAAGGCTTAATCACACAAAGTAAATAAAATTGGAAATCAGAAAACAAATCAAAAATGCGATGGAAAACCTTCAAAACTGCGGTAGCCCCCAAGTGAAAAATAACTTGGAAATTGGGCCCGAAAGTCCAAAGTTTAGGGTACTTGTATTATTACAATAATAGAGTCTCTCTCACTTAAAACTACAAAATAAATAAATACAAAAAGATGTTAAAAAGGTGATTGTCTTCTCAAGTCGTCCCCACCTTCTTTGACGCTAGGTCAGAAACTCACACTGCCTTCACGTGGGTGCGTAGGCTCCTAGGATGAAGCACCTCCCTCGATTCACAGTTCCTCGCACAAAGTCAACAAGAGAGGGTGATTAGGCAAGTCAAGCAAAATATATCAAAAAGAAAGAAAATAAATGAAGAACAAAAAGTAGGCCAATAATCACAATCAATTAAAAATCCGATCTAAGCGATGTTGCTCCCCAGCAACAGTGCCATTTGTTTAACACGAAAATCGAGAGGTCATGTTGACTCACAAGGCGAATCAACAGTCGTTGAGTTGACCTTGCACGAATTCTGCGTTAAAACAACAATTAACTCACAATAGAGATCAAACAATGAAAAGCGATGCGGAGTTAAAATTTATTATAACTCTACAAAAGATATGTACAGTGCAAGTAGTGTAGAGGTCGAACACAGGGAGCAAGCAGGTAGATTGGGGCAGGAATGCTAAAAAATGAATGTGATGTATTTGTCTATATGGGTAATTTTTTGTGGGTTTTTAGGTTTTATGTTTTTTTTATTTTATTTTTGATTTTATATTTTTATATTTTGATTTTTAATTTTCTGATGTTATATTTTATTTTTATATTTTATATTTGTGTATTTTCTTTTTCTTTTAACTGATATAATAAAGTATATATACAATGAAGAAGAGAGAGAGATAATGTATTTATAAAAATATGTAAAAATAAAGAAAATTCAAGAATTAAAATATTTTTGTGCTTTTATAATTTTCTAATGTTTTTGTTATTTTTCTATATTTTTGCTATTTTTTATTTTTAAAGTCAAAAATACTGAAAATAGTGAATAAAATAAAAATCCAAGATTAAAATGGAGAAATGAAATACAAAACAGAGATAAAAATTCTCCAAATAATTTTAAAATAAATATAATAAAATAGAGCAATTAAGGAAAATAAATTATATTTTTAGGATTTTTTTGAATATTTAAAATTTTTATAGAGATTTTAGGGATTTTGTAATTTTTAGGAGTTCTCTTTGGTATTTTTAGTGATTTTTGGTCTGAAGTTAAAAGAAGTAAAAACACACAAAATATATTTTTTTGGTAATTTTTTAAGAAGTTTTTGTAATTTTTATGGATTTTATAATGCAAACATGGTAGGAAATGCTTGTTTTTAATTTTTATAAATATCTAAATGTAACAAAATGCAAAATAAAAATATGGCGTGATAGAGCAATGCAATAGGAAGCTAGGATATTTTTTGGGATTTTTTAGGGTTTTATAGATGCATGAAATAAATGCAAACAACAAAGAGAAAATGGACCCTTGGTAGGGGTATTTTTTTGTAAATATACAAAAGTCTAGGGACCTGATTGTAAAATTCCAGAAAATATATCAATAATTAATAAAATTCCAGGACTAATCAGAAATAGGGAAAATCCCAAGTTTATCTCCGCAAAATTGCCCAAGTCACATGCATGGGGCACGTGACCTGGTAGGGACGTGATGTAAATATCAAAAATCTGAGGGTTGATTTGCAAAATCACCAAAATTTGATAACTGTGTTTAAAAGTTTCGAGACTTAATATCAATTAACAAATGCTTGAGGGCCTGGCCATAAAATCGCTACCTTATGTGATGCGTCACGTGAGGTGACGTGGCCAGGACTAAAAAAAATTACTAAAGTTCAGGGGTTTTATCATAAAATTTACAAAACTTTTAAACAACAGATGAAAGATTTAATACTAATTTATAATTACAAAATTTGATAGGGTAAAAGCATAAAATACCCAAGCAGGCGCGATCTGACGGCCGTGGTCCTTTCACTTAACCACGTGTCGGCATGGGGATGGTTGATACCGGTTCGGCTTTAACAGCCCTGATCAGATCTCTCTTGAAGATCGAACGGTATACAGCGAGGCGCAATCTGACGGCGCAGGCGAGATCTGGAGAGCCCTCACGATCCAACGGTAGAGAGGGCCCGACAAAGAACCGGTAAGAACTCCGCTGAGACGAAGTTCTTCCAACCTTATCACACCTCTTCGGTGGTCTTAGATACTACAAAATGGCTCCTGCATCTCCTACAGTGGTCTTCTAGCTACTGGCGATGACAAAATTGGTTGTCGTCCACCGGAGCTGGCCCACGACGTCGAGGTCGAGGAAGAGTTTCGAGTGGCTCCGGCGCACCCCAAAATCGCCTCCAGGCATCTCCAAGTTATGTGGACCTGCAAAAAGAGGTTAAGCGGGTCATGAGCAAATTATCGCGACCCACCTGGTGGCAAAAAGAAGGCTGAGCAGTGGCGGACTAAAAGCTCGCCGGAGCCAGCTCCGGTGAGGGGTAGATTAGGTGAACGGCTGAGCTTCAGATGAAATTAAGGTTGGGGATTTTATCCTAAAACAACGGGGAATAGAATAGTGCAAGAAACACAAATAAAAAGTACCTCGAAGGCAGATGGTGCCTAATATAAGACCTCAATGGCCGAGGGCCGGAGATGGGGGTGGAACGACACCTCGGCCCTCCTAACCTCTCCTCTTGAAAGTCGAAGAGCTTCCTGTCACATTACTCCATCCAGGGCTTGAGGAGACGAAGCCAGAATGGGCCAAAAGAGGGTTCAAAATGGGGAAGGAAGATCTGGTGAGGTTTTGTACAGGTGGTCGTGGCGTGCTCTTCGAAGAGTGGTCAATGGCGAATGATGAGGATCTTGGAAGATCCAAGTACCCAGCGTGAATCATGGATAAACAAGGAGAAAAATCCAAGAAGTCATTGGCGCCTAAGGATGAAGGGTGCGAGCCCCAAAAAATCGCGAACTCGGGTCAAAACCCATTTCTGACACTTGCTGCAAACCTCGGTCAGAGAGTTGACCGATGTAAACAAAAGGGTGAAGCTGGTTGGTCCACGTGGACCAACCATAAAAAACCTTAGAAAAATTATTTGTAAATTCATTTAAAAATAGTAAATGATTTAATTAATTTTATATTATTAAATAAAAAATATTTATTATTTTCCAAAGTATTTAATGGTGATTTGTATTTATTTTAGAGGTTTAAAATTACAAGTTCCTTCTTAAGGGCTATATAGGTAAATTTGTCTATATATTTTACTATTATATTTTTTGTATATTTACTTTTATTAATTTTGTTTAATATTTTATATATTTATAAATTATTTTTATACACTTAAATATTTTTTTATTTTTTTTTCTGATGTATTTTATACAATTAAATAAATAGAAGTATATTCTTTATAGGTATATTTATTGGTATTATACCTAAGTATTATATACAAGTATTTTATTTTTGTATTTTTTTAAGTTTTTATTCCAGTTTAATATACACATTAATTATAAATAATATTTAGAAAATTATAAAAATGAATATTTTATTATGTACAAGTATACAATAGGGGTCCAAAATTCAACTTTCAAACCGTAACTCCAAAAAATATAAAACCACCTTCATTAGATATCTTATTAAAAATTATATACAATTAAAGGTGATTTTAATATATTTCGAGTTTTTATTAGAGAGATACAAGTCTGGGAAGTTGGGATTTTGGAATCTTATTCAGAACATAACTTTTTATCTGTATATTATTTTTGTGTGAAATCAATTTTTTATTTTTCTATATTTCATTGTCTACAACTTTCATGTTCAAAGTTTCTTTATCTGAAGTCTAAAACGTGGAACTAAAAATAGGTCCGAAAAATTTTGGAAAACAATGAAATAAAAGGGAATTTTTATTGATTTTTCGCCCATAACTCCCCTTACTTTATTCCTTGTCGACCTAGTGATGAATCCTCATTCATCACTCTTTATTCTTTTATTTTAGCTAATTATCTTAGCAAAGCATCATGTATATAGTCGTAAATACAATAAATTAGCAATAAGCGTGCATTTGTTAATACTTAGTAATTAGCATGTATTTGTGCAAAAATAAAAGAATAAAAGAAAAAAAAGAAGGAAATATTAGAATAAATATTGAGTGACCTAAACCCAAGAGAGGGTCCAGCATGGGCTTGATCGCCAAATAAAATAAGTAGAGAGAGATAGGGCAACTCTACCTTCTACAAACACACCCTTTTATGTATATAAATTATTTTTACATAAATAAAAATAAAAGGTGCTTTTATTTTCCTTGTATATATTTCTAAAAATAAAACAAAAATTAGAAAAATATAATAAAAATAAAACAAAATAAAACTCTCTCACCTTGTATACAATACATGTAAATATGTATCACTCTTTTTTTATTTTATACTTGTAAATAAATAATAAAAATAAAATAAAAAATATTTTATACTCCAAAAATTATGTTGTAAATAAATAAAATATAAAATTGGGGTATTTATAGAAAAATAAGAAAATAAAAATAATTGCACAAAATACATAGGTATTTTATACCTATGTATAATATAATATACTGTGTATATCATAAATTATTTTTCATAAAAATATGTAAAAATAACAGAAAAATAGTTTAGAAATAACAAACATTTTTCATGTTGTACACTTTTTTATTTAAAATCATTTTTTTATTTTTAATTGATTTTACAATTATTTTTGAGCAGCTATTTTCTGATTGGTCCAAGAGAAATGTTAACCCTGGTCAACTACCCCTCCCGTACCCCCTCGCGCGCGGATCCGGTTCCTTCACCCATTTCTCCCAATTTTCACGACCAGATCCTACACCCTCTTGCTCCATTTTTGGCGCCCGCATCTCCCCAATAGATCTATGATCCTCTTAGATCCCTATGGAGTCGCAGATCGCCCTCGGTTCGCGCGCTCGATCCATTTCTATCCAGCCACCTGTGACGTACTATATATTCTTCCATCACCTCCCTTGCTCACCTGCTTGTGCCGCACCCTTCTCTGCTACCCTAGAATCCTTCGCCTTGGTGACAGCAACTGGAGGATACCCTTGGTCATCGAAGAGGAGCGCTGCAGCCAACGCTCAAGTCTCGTGGTCGGAGCACCACCGCGACGAGCCTCCTCCATCAGCCGCAGCGAAGTTGAGGCAAAGACCCCACAGTCCGCATCCCCTGAAGCTCAGGATTTCATTAGGACCATCAGATAGCTTTCATATCGATCATGGTTTCTCCATTTTTCGAATCTTTCATTTGTACACCTCCGCCGCTCCGCCTGCTCCGACCCACCGGTTGGAGCCCCAACATAGCTATCTATCCGCTCCGATTGACGCCTCCGCTCATCGCCCACCTTCCCCCACAATCGGATCATCCTGACCTTGGCTCGGATTGCCAGGATCATGCCCTAGGTCTAATCCCTTCCTTCACCGGAGACCATCCTTCCATCGACAGGTCGCTTCCCTTTATTTCTAGCCTAATAACCCCGACCGGAGCATTGCTCCGAGTCCGAGCATTCCTTTGCAGGGTTGAGCACACGTGGAGACCAATCATACAATCTTCGACCATCCTCACCGGAGTTTGCCCATGTTCCAGCCGTCATCCCGAAGATCCGAACGTCAGCGAGCCCATCCGACCCGTTCACCCGACGCGGAGGACCCCCACGCTTCTTTTGGCACCGACTGATCGTTCATCGGAGTCGCCGATCATCCTTGGTGTTCCGGTGAACTTCGCCTCGATGTAGTTCTTCTAGTGCATCTCTCCACCGTCAGATCGTGCCCCTCTCCCAGACATCATCGCATCCGCCCATTCTCCAGGAGGTGTCGGACCGTTAGATGTCAGATCTAACGGTCTCGTACCCCCCACGTAGCTGACATCTGATAGCCGTCAGATCTGTCGCTTGACACTTCTAGAGTCGTCCGCCTACGCCCACTCAACGCACGCCACCTGTCCACCCCGCGCGCAACTCACATGCTGCACGGGTAATTTGCTCAGCCCACCTTACGTTTATTTTAGTTTATCTTTTAGTTTGTAAAATAAAAGGATACAATAGGCCATATTGTACTCTTGCCCCTATAGTTTTCCATATTTGCATTTTAGTCCCTTTGTTGAAGCATCACGTGAACTATCACGTGACTTCTGGGTTATTTGTAGTATTTTCCCTGGACTTATTATATGTTATGGATTGAATGCTTAGTTTTGTTATTTGCATTTATACCCCTGAGTGCATGGTTCATGTGCTTCCCATGTGTGGAGTTGGATTTTTTGCAATCTAAGCCCTGTATTGTTTACATGTGTTATTATTTGGCTGAAAACTTTTCAATAATTGTAGTTTTGTCCCTGTATAAAGTGCCCTTTGTTCTTGATTTAATAAATAGCAAATATTGTCCAAAATTCATGAGTTTTCAAAAAATGTGTTTTCAGTTGTTGTAGTTAGGTTTATTTTATACTTTATCATAAATTTACCGTTGGGATTTTACAGGCACTGTGAGTAATATTAACTTCCCTTTATATCACAACTGGACATTGTTTGTTATTTTTGAGTTTATTTTATTTTTAGAAGATAAACTAAAAATCCGAAAAATCTTATAAAATCCACAAAAACATTTGAATATTTGAAAAACACAAAAATATTTTTGTTTGAATTTTTGAGTGTTTTTTATGCTTTAAATAATGGTTGAAATGTGAATTTTTGAGTTCTTTTATTCTTTTTCTCATATTTTTAAATCATCAAAAAATTTTAAAAAATTAAAAACAACCACTTCTTTGTTTTCCTTGCATTTCTGACTACTTCGTAGCGTTAACATCGCGTGCTCCTTGTGTTCGACCCTGGTAGCTATACCGGGTAAAATAAATTAGCGAGACCGCTCTGTTTGATTGATTGTTTGATCTTTCTTTTTGGTGGTCTTTTTTCTTGTTGAGTCTGATCCGAGTGGTTGAGGTCGCAATGACCATTGATACCATTTTATCTTAGTTGCTCGGCCCGCTCATCAGAACGTCGACGTTGTCGGACAGCTCAGTTTTCCCTTTTTCGGCTTTATTTTTACTTTTCTTCTCTTTATTTTCTTTTTATTTTTGTTTTTGTTTGGATTTGTTTTTATTTTATTTCTCTTTTTTCTATTTGCTTTGTTTTTAGTTTGCATTTATTATCCTTTTATTTTTATTTTATTTTCCATTTTTATTTTTAAATAACTATGGACTGACATCTCTATTTTGTCTTTCTTCTGAGGGCCCGATGAGCGAGGGAAGCGATCTTCGGAGAGCCGAGACACCCGCGTGACTTGGAGGAGGCTTGTTTCTGCATCGAGCTGTAGGAGAGCATTGGAGAGGAAGAGCAGAACTTGGGGAGCTGTAGTGTAGCTTAGACTTAGTTTATTTTCTGCATACTATTATTATAATAATATAGGACAAACTCTGTATTCAGACTTGGTGATTTTTTCAGGATCTGATTTGCCGAGCATCGGTGTGCTCGGGGGACCTCACCGCAGATTTTCACCGGTTTTGTATTTGATCGCATTTTATTTTCTTTTCGATTCTTGAAGTTTTTGGTCATTAGACTTAGGATATTTTCTCTGATTGTGACGTAACTACTTAAGGCCCAACCCTAATTGATTTCTTGTTGTTAATTGGACCTTATTAATTAAATCACAAATAAACAGTTAACTTCATCACCTGAGGGGTCACGTGCCGCTAGAGGTCGTATACATCGCTGGCAGGATCCGTTGTGGCGGACACCGATCGGCATCAGAGACCAGACCCTGACCCCTCTTGTTGACCTGCTAGCTACAGTTCTTCACGAGCAGAAATTATTTGTATAAGGTCGAATTCTTCTTGCATCATATAGGTAGTTTACTTTCAGTTTTTATTTTATGCGCGGATCACTCTACATGTAGAGAGTTGGAGTCAGATACGCATTTCTTACTCTGCATGCATCAACGTGTTTGATCGCGCATCGGCTTTTTCTATTTCTCCCTATGATTTTTGGACTTAAAATAATCAGGAGAATCGAAAAATTTGTTAGGCGTTGTTTGCTTTGAAAAATACTTAAAAAGAAAAAGTATAAAATTTGGACTGCTTAAGCACACTTGACCCTAAAAGACACCTTACCTAAAAAATTATTTTGGAAGAGTAATTCGCCCATTGTATGGTTTAGATGAGCGAGAGAGTGACCCGCACACTAGGCTAGAGCCACATCCGACCTCTGTTTAGACTACTAGTTTCGTCTTAGTCGTTCTCCAGTGAGGATCGCTTCGATCTCTGGTAAAGCGGGCCGCGATATCCTTAACAGAGCGAGTCGATCGGGTAGCAGGTAAATGGTCCACGACTTATACTTGCTGGGAAAGATCTAGCCTTGGGATCGTGACAGTCTCCTAGGAGTGTTGGATTCCCAATGACTCGCTTAATCGCTTTGAAAGACTATTTTATCACCTAAAAAAATTGGCAAGATAAAAGACCGAACCTTTACGGTCATCAGCTCTGTGTGAGTAGGTGAATTGGGGGTTTGCTTGACCGATCTTGTTTGCTTTTCCAGATCTCAACCGCCTTCACTCGCCACATCAAGATGATGGGCCAGAGGTCCCTTAGGCAGCCTCTGGCTGCACCGCTTTCGAGCACTCCGGTCTATTCATCTAGGTTGATTCACGAGAGGCAAGACCCGCTCTCCGAACCTGAGTTTGACTCTACCCTGTTCCCCCTCGATCGCCCTTCTACCAGTCCTGAGGTGCCCGAGTAGATACTGTAACAGACAGTAGATGAATTATCGGCACCTGAGTTTGGGTCTTTTGCTTATGTAGAGACCATGGCCAACAGTGAGGAGCGCACCGATGGACCCAACGGAAACCAGACTTATGTATTGGATCAGGGTGCCATCAACAACACCTTGTTAGCCTCTCTAGAGACCATGCAGCGTCAGATCAGAGATCAGGAGGCTTTCATGGTGGACATGCACCGAGAGAGGGAGCATATGAGATCCAATAGAGAGCAGCGCAGACCCGTTGGAGGAGGAGATAACCCTGACAGAGGAGAGCCTGAGGAGCCAGCACAGCCAGCAGCACCAACACGACCGATGAGGGAATTGCACAACCCTAATGCAACTCTGACCCATAGATGGATCTAGTTGTCGGCCATTGTGGGAGATTTCAAGCTCCCACCTCAGACCATCCAACTTCTACCCCGATTCCACGGGCTTGCCACAGAGGAGCCACACCTCCATCTACAGGAGTTTAAGATGATCTGTAGTACTATCACGATCGACTCGTGGATGAGGACACCATCAGGATGATGGCATTTCCGTTCTTCCTCGTAGACAGAGCAGCCAACTCGCTGAAGCACCTTGGGAGATTCGTCACCTCTTGGGAACAACTCGGGAACGAGTACTTGAACAAGTATTGTCCACTCGGCCGGACGAATGTAGCCAAGGCCCTGATCAGCAACTTTTCCATGCTCCCCAACGAGCAATTTCATGAGGCATGGGATAGGTTCAGGGAGCTCACAGACCGGTGTACCCATCATGATATATCCAAGCCCAACCTTGTCCAGAGTTTCTTCTGCGGTCTTACATCGAAGTTGTAGGGGCTAGTCTATGCATCCTGTGGGGGTTCCTATTTAACCAAGGATGAGTATCAGGTCTGGGCCATCTACGAGGAGATGGCGGAGAACTACACGGTAATGTCCCAGACTCGATTGTACGCATAGGGGAAGCCCACACCATAAGCCGTATCCTATCAGAGGATAGCACGGGTCGATGTCGGTCCATCTACATCATCAGCAGCCGCAACACTGGCAGAGTCGATGGCTGCTGATATGGGGATTATCTGCGAGAAGTTGGACCACATCGAGTTGATTGAGAAGAAGTAGTGCCAGGGCATGTCTCAGATAGATCAGATGCCACAGACGCTGAGTGACCTAAAGACCCAGATCATGTGTCTCCAGGAGACACAGATGGCTTCTCAGCCCCATCTCAGGTCACGGGCAGATCCCAGCAGCAGCAGCAGCTTGACCCATCCCTCCGCCCACTACCGACAGGTGCATCACATACAGGCAAAGCCGTTCCATCAGCAGCAGTATGTCCAGCCACCACCATCTCAGGACAGCCAGATGGTGGTTTACCAGCTGGATCAGCCCTTGGCAGTTCTTCCCCCACCCACTTACGAGCAGGAGCCGTTGATGGACGTCAACGGGATTTGGTATGATTGACCTAAGCCTGGGATCTGACGAGACCATCTCAGATTCTGTTGGTCGACCGGAGGTACCCCGTCCCAGCAGCAGCCTCCAGTTCAGGGTGGCCAGATCAACTAGCAGCACCAGCAACCCCAGTTTCCACAATCACAACCACATCCGCAGCCACAATACCAGCAGCATGGTCCTCGTCCCTATCAGCAGAGATAGTTGTGGAGGCAGCGGCAGCAGCCTCAGCAGTATCATCCTCAGTATCCCTCTCATCAGCAGTAGCAACCTCACTTTCAGAGAGGCCACCCGTCCGGTTCTCATGGGCCTGCCTATGAGAACCTAGCTTTAGATGATCTAGCCCGCCTCATCTCTGAACAATAGGCTACATTTCGGCGAGAGATAGACGAGTTCTGTCAAGAGATGAAGTAGATAGTGAAGGGAAAGGCCGCCATACCCGCCCAGATTGAGCCAAACCCGAACAACCTTAAGAGGAAATCTGAACAGGTAGAGTTTAAAGAGGTTACCACTCCTAGTGATTCACTTGACGATATTTCTGCATACAATTTTGATGCTGACTTTGTTACACATATGAGCGGTAGGATGCTAGCCAGCGGCACCTCGTCTTAGCGACGACCACATGCAGACTCAGGTGAACTAGACGAGGAGGAGAGCGATGCTGATGTCGATCGTAATGATGATGATGACGGTGGTGCTGACGCCACCAAGGATGTTGATCCATCTGACTGTACTGAGGTCGTTACTTCACCAGATGTAGGAGGTGGTTCTGATGCCGCCAGAGTTGATGCTGAGCCAATGTGCGGTGTTGATGCTGCAAGTCTAGATATTGTGGGTGGTACTGAGGCCACCATTTCCATTCATGTTGCATTTCCTTTTGTCGTTGTATCTCAGGACTATTCTGATAATAAAGGAAAGGGTTTTTCATTGTGAGTCCATCTATGTTGCATGGAAATGTTTGTATGGATTCCACTTTATCAAAGCAGCAGAGACCCGATCCTAACCCTTCATTTGAGGAGGGCCCAACCATCCCCTTCCCCCAAGCACTCTGCTTGGCTAAGGGGATCAAAACAAACCCAAAAAATTCACAGCAGCAAGAGTTCAGCCAGCAGATGATAGACAGATTCCAGATACAACTGACTCAACAGGAGGCCTTGGAGCACATCCCCCTTTTCCAGAGTAACCTTAGAGAGAAGACTACCATTCGAAGGAAGAGGAGGAACCACCACTCAGAGATCCATGTGCTTACTCATGCCACCTACTTCACCATCCAGATCCGTCTGCGAGCCAAGAGGCCAGATGCAGGAGCTTCCTATGTCAGATGCCACATACATGAGCAGAGGTTCGATCGGACTTTATTAGACAGCGGCTCTTCTATCAACCTACTTCTGGCAGCCTTACTCGACCGATTCGAGTTTGGCCCTCTTCGATAGAGCAGGACGGTCCTTCAGTTTGCTGATTGATCTGTCAAGAGGCCGAAGGGATTGCTAAAGGACGTGGTCATCACAATTCAGGGCCTGAAATTCCCCGTGGACTTCGTTGTGTTGGACATGAAGATCCCTGAATCTATAACCGATACAGCCATCATTCTAGGACGCTTGTTCTTGGACACAACCAAGGCAGTGTCTGATCATGATAGCGGGAAGGTGTACTTTCGCATCGAGGGCGAGAGTATACAAATAGAGACAATCGATGAGACCAGAGCGCGAGATTCAGCTTGCTCAGAGCCACTCACAGATTCAGAGCAGATGACAGAGGTAGAGCGAGACGTCCACCAGGAGTGTGATTTTGTGATTACAGATGATGAAGCAGCCTGGTTAGACCCAGTTTAATGAGCCATCCTCTCACCTTCAGATCCCACTGGTGCATAGATTCTAGTAGAGGAGAGCTTGGAGAGTGCATTCTTGGCAGAGGACATCTTTCAGGCAGCAGATCGCATTCCAGATAGAGAGGCAGTAGATATATCTTGTGATTCAGATTCAGATCCCTCGGAGTCAGATATTGATTGGGTAGAGGTTGATGATATGATGCCATGTTTGATTTCCACAAAGCCAGCAACTAGGGTGGAGACTGACCCCATTCAGAGCACAGACACACCAGCAGAGCAGACTTCACCAGATTTTAAGTTTCAACGAGAGTTCTCCCATGCGGATTTGGTTGCGTTCACTCAGACCTTTCAGAGACCAGATCCGCCAGCTCCCAGTTGTCCACATATGAAGCCCTTGCTATAGTCGTTGAAGTATAGGTTCCTGGTAGGCGATCATGAGATGCACCCAGTCATTATCTCAACAGATTTGACTGGAGAACAAGAATCTCGTTTGATGAAGGTTCTTGAAAAGAACTGCAAGGCGATAGGATGGAGCGTAGCCGATCTTCAGGGAATAAGTCCGGCCCTGTGCTCCCACCATATTTTTCTCGAAGAGGACGTCAAGTCGACGCTTGAGTTCCAGCGGTAGCTAAACCCGAATCTTTGAGAGGTTGTCATGAAGGAGATCTCGAAATGGTGGAGCACGGATTTTATCTACCCCATCTCCGACTCCATGTGGGTTAGTCCATTACATGTGGTGCCCAAGAAGACGGGCATCACTACAGTTGTGAGTGAGTCAGGAGAGGAGATCGCTACCCGAGTACCCACTTCTTGGAGGGTCTGTGTAGACTATAGATGAATGAATCAGACCACCAAGAAGGATCATTTCCTGCTACCTTTCATTGATCAGATTATAGAGAGGCTAGCTGGGAAGAGTCATTACTGCTTTCTTGACGGGTACTCCGGATACAATCAGGTGGCCATTGTGCCTGAAGACCAGGACAAGACCTCATTCACCTGTCCCTTTGGGACATATGCTTTCAGACGGATGCCCTATGGTCTATGTAACGCCCTAGCGACATTCCAAAGGTGCATGTTGTCCATCTTTCGGACATGGTGGATGAGTGCTTGGAGGTCTTCATGGACGACTTTTCCATCTATGGTGATGGGTTTAATGCTTGTCTTGACTGCCTAGACCATGTCCTTCAGTGATGCATCGAGGTCCATCTTGTGCTATCTTGGGAGAAGAGTCACTTCATGGTGACTCAGGGGACGATGATTGGCCATATCATCTCCAACAGGCGCATAGAGGTTGATCCGGCCAAGATGGATATCACTAGGAAACTCAGTCCACCGTCCAACTTACGATAGTTACGGTCTTTTCTGGGGCACATCGATTTCTATTGATGCTTCATTCATGATTTCAGTAGGATTGCCCGACCGTTGACTGATTTGTTGGCCAAAGACACCGAGTTCATTGTGGATGATAAGTGTCTTGCGTCATTTGAGACTCTCAAGAGTCTAGTTGTTGAGGCTCCTGTCCTCAAGCCGCCTGATTGGTCTCTCCCATTCGAGATCATGCACCATGCCTCAGATTTTTTCATAGGGGTCGTGTTGGGACAGAGGAGGGATGGAGTGCCATTTGTTATTCACTACACCAGCTGTACATTAGATGCCGCCCAACGGAACTATACTGTCACTAAGAAGGAGAAGCTAGCCATAGTCTTTTCCCTAGATAAGTTCAGATCATACATCATTGGATCTAAGGTGGCTATCTTTACAGACCATACTGCCATCAGATACCGCATGGAAAAGAAGGATGCCAAAGCGAGACTGACTAGATGGATCCTTCTACTCTAGGAGTTTGATATTGAGATTAAAGATAAGCTTGGAGTCAAGAATGTGGTGGCAGATCATCTCTCCCGATTAGAGCATCTTGAGGATTCTGAGCATATTGATCCTATTTCTGAGACCTTCCCAGATGAGGCGATCCTTGCTATCATCTCGCTCCTGTGGTAGGCCGACATTGTAAACTATTTTTTTACCAATAAAGTTCCACAAGGTTGGCCCAGGCAACGACTTGAGACCTTCCTCGCGAAGGCCAAGTTCTACCATTGGGAGGATCACGTCCTTCTCATGAAGGAGGAGATAGCGTCTGGCATCAGTGCATTCCTCAGGAGGAGCACCATAGCGTCCTCACTTACTGCCACAAGCTTGAGGCAGGAGGACATCACTCTGGGAGGAGATTGGTAAAGAAAGTGCTCCAATCCGGCCTATGGTGGCCTACCCTTTTCAAGGATTCTGATGAATTCATGAAGAGGTGTACTGATTGTCAGAGGATGGGCACTTGTGGACAGCGTGATATGATTCCAATGCATCCCATTCATTTCTGTGAGGTTTTTGACGCATGGGGCATCGATTTCACGGGTCCATTCCCTAAGAGTCAGGGATTCGAGTACATTCTGTTGGCCTTTAATTATGTGAGTCGTTGGGTTGAGGCCTTCCCCACCCGAACCGCAGATGTTAGGACTGTATGTAGATTTTTGAGGAAGAATATCACTTCATGGTTTGGGGAGCCTAGAGTTTTGATATCTGACGGGGGGTCTCATTTCATCAACAACAAAAAAAGGCCCTTGCTAGCGAGTTCAGCATTGACCATCTAGTTGCCACTCCATATCATCCTTAGACCAATGATCTTGCAGAAGTATTGAATAGGGAGATCAAGACTATATTGCATAAGGTTGTCTTCCCTGACTGAAAGGATTGGTCACAGCTTTTGGACTCGGTCATGTGGGCATATCAGACGTCCTTCAAGACTCCTTTGGGCACATCTCCCTTTTGCCTCATTTATGGCAAGATCTGCCATTACCTGTTGAGCTTAGGCATAAGTCACTTTGGGTTGTCACAGACATACTTTTGGATCCAGTGAGTGTAGGAGACCAGAGGAGGGCAGAATTGGCAGCCCTGGAGGAGCTTAGAGATGCAGACTTTTCAAGCAGCCTATAGTACAAGGAGAGAGTGAAGGAGTTGCATGATTCTCATATCAGCCACAAACAGTTCGAGCCAGGACAGAGAGTATGGTTGTTCGATGCTAGGCTAAGATTATTTCTAGGGAAGTTGCAGAGCAAGTGGAAGGGACCATACCTAGTCCGAAAGGTACATGACAATGGAAGCATTGACATATCTCAGATGTCATTTGAGTCTACCTCTCGTGTTAACGGGTAGCGGCTCAAACCATATCTAGATCATGAGCCACTGGTCGTTGACGTCGCCCATATTCATTTTGCGTGAGATGTGGTCTTTGACTCACATCTATTGCGTCGCACGCCTGATTATCATTGCCTTTTCGCCTTGTATAGATCCAGATGTCCATATCACACCATTCTTCAGTCCAACACCCCATTTGCATCTTTAATTATGCTAGACTTAGGGTGTACTTTACCTTGAGTTTAGGGGGGTGTCAGACTTTTGATTTTCTTTTGATTCTTTCTATCTTTGTTTTGTTGCATGTACTTTGGGATATTTTACCCTATGTATAGGGGAGGTAGACCCTGTACATTCTCCCGTTCGGATTTCCCTTTTTGTATAGTCTGCTATACCTAGGATTGCTTCATCCTAAGTATAGGGGGAAACACCGAGGTTCTTTTCTATTCTATTCTTTGACTCGTCATTGTAGTATAGTCTTCTTTTCACTTCCCTATACTAAGCACGAGTTATGTCTTCTTCATCGCTCTTGATTCACTCTGAGAACATCGTTCGAGCTAAGTATAGGGGGGTGTACCTTAGACTTGTTGGAAGGCTCTGATGGCTCCAAGGATTGTCAGAGAGATCCCTAGAGGTAGGTGAAGGTAGGGTGCTCTAAGTGCATGTTCTTTGACAAAAATCGACCTAGATGGGCTCTTCAAGAGCTCAAAACTGCACATTAGCTTGGAAACATGAAGACAAAGGTCTGGGCACAGTTTGGGCGGGGTTAGATGTAGAATTAGTCGGGCAAATCTCTCTAGTAGGCATCTTAGAAGGGAGAGCATATCTCCTGACCTGGACAAGATCAGGTTGGATGGAAGTGCATGGGGCATAGCTAAAGCGTCAAGGAGAGAAAAGGAGGTGAAAATTGTAGTGGAAGATGGTAGAAGCATGGTGAACCAGTGCCCAAGCAGGAGCACTAGTGAAGTTCGATTTTGAGATAAGGAATAAAACACTGAAAAGAATCACAACTAAATTTTACACCAGCCTATCTAAGATGCTAGGACCAAAATGATCAAAAGAAAGATAAGGTTCCACCTGGGAAGCAGGTAACCAAGGAGGAGCTCCGGTAGCTACTCTGGTAAGGCTCGGATCATCGTCGTCGTGCCTCTTCCTCCAAGCCAAAGTGTAGGGCGGAGATGTTGTTGTCACCAGTGACCTTTGGAACCAAGAAGCTTGGGGATTTTGAAGCAGGAGTGAGATCAAACTTCAAATGAGGGCCGGTAACTTCATTTTATACAAGCGGGCTTTAACCAGGTCTAGGGTTCACTGCAGTCATCCATCGATCAAGGAGAGACGCATTCGTGATAGACCAATGCCTGAGGAACAAAATTGCTTAAGGAATCTCTCCAAGAGGATGCAAGGCAAGGCAGAAAAAAATCGATGAATTTTGTTGGTTCGCAAGGCTACAGGGCTAGGCATCACATGGGGTTTAGTTGACCGAAGGGTCAACCTTGGCTCGCCTCTGATTAGGACACGTGGCCGCATGAGGACAAGCTAACAAATAAATTCAAAAGAATTCAAAATAAAAGATTAATTTTTTTGTTCAATTTTTAGTTAAAACATAAAAAAATTATTTATTATTTTATGTTGTATTTTAATTTTATTTTTATTTACTTTTTCGAGTTTATTTATTGTATTTTACTTTCTATATGTATATTTGTCGGTATATTGACCTATATGTTATGTATTTTGTTTTTATTTTGTATTTTTTATTTTCTTATTTTATTTGAATATTTTATATTTTTATAACTTATTTAAAAATACATAAATATATTTTTTATTGTATTTTTTGTGGTTTTTGTGCACTTAAATAAATATATGTAGTTATTATATATGTATATGCATATGCAATTCATTTATATATTTAAGTGTATGTATTTATTTTAATGTATTTTAAATGGTTTTATTTTAATCAAATTACGTACATGTGTTATAAATAATTTTTACAATATTATAAAAATAGAAAATAATGAAAATTGTAAAGAAAAAATAAAATAAATATTTTTTCATGAATATTGTACAATAGGGGTCCAAAACATAACTTTTGCAACTTAACTCCAAATTGAATGAAACCTCCATCAATAATAGTTAATTAAAGTTTATAAACAATTAAAGTTGATTTTTATGAGTTTTAACTTCATATAGAGAATATATGAGTCTAGAAAGTTGGGATTTCGAATTTTTATTCTGACTGTAAAAGCACGATATCCATTTTTTGTGTGAAATAAAGTTTATATTTTTCTATGTATTTTTTATCTACAACTTTCATGTACAAAGTTTATTGATTTGATGTATAAATAATAAAGAATAAAATAGGCCTCAAAAATGAATTATTGAGGAATAACAATGAGGATTTTTTTTGTATTTTGGCCCTTATCTCCCCCTACACTTATCTTTGTGGACACACTCGTCATGATGCCTAGGTCTCAAGGATTAGGGTCATTCAATACCTTTGGTATTTCATTTCTTTTCCTATTCTTTTCTTTATTCTTTTATTTTTGCTTTAAATACAATATTTTACACAATATTTATATAATAAATAAGAATTGTTGTTTTATGAAAAATAATGATATTTACATGCATTTAGTTAGGGTTTATAGGCCAAAATGAATGAATAAAGGTGATGAAATGGAGATTCATCACCCTCCTATACTTGTCTTTGCTAGTCCCTACCAAACATTTATGCATATAAGTGAAGAAAAAGAAAATAAAAAGGAAATAATTTGGATTGATTTTAACTTTCAAACTTGTCTTTACAAAATCAAATTTTGGAGCTCAGTCAGACATTTGGAATTTTTGGTGCGGTCGGAACCTTACTAGGAATTGGAATTGCGATACAACAAACTCTGAGACCCACATGACTCTTCCCAAATCTCCTCAAAAGCTATGTCTAGACAAGTTGATGTCATACGCAGTCCCTTATTACTATGAGTCTACCTTGTATAGTATCAGTAATAAGTAGCTCCTCTCGGGTGAAGCAGTAAAAGTCAGTCTTCTCTAACATGGTGCCCTAATTCTCCAAACCAATAACTCTTTCCTTAAGAAGAGGGGTATTCCCTTCTAAGTTAAAGTAAAACTAGCTTAAGAAGAGGAGGTGGAGAAGAGAATGGATAGTAGCCAATGTAGCTACCTATCCTGGGATGATTGACCAGTGTAGCCATGTCATCCGATTGTAGGTTCACATGTATTTGACATTGAAGCTCAAGCTAACTTATTGACTACATACATACTCCGACGGGAATTGATTTTTCTTCGACTTTGCTCGTCTTTTATTTGTAAAGTTTTTTTTTTATTTTTTCCACTTTTTTTAAACTATGTATATCAACATTTACACTTTCCCTTTTTTGAAGCATTATTGTAACCCACAAACTTTTGTCTTTAGACCTATTCGCTAATGGATTGGTTGGGGTAAAGTGGCCACATATGTGTGACTTCCGATATTTCCATTGGCTTCTGTCTCATGCAGGCAAATCCAGCCCTCTACCAATTCAACTCAGATAAGTAAAGTGCAAGGGCCATGTGTGCAAGTTAGGTCTTTATCGACAAGTGTCATGCATGTGTTCCAAAATATTCTACTTAGGCAGTCAAATTAACAGTGAACTAAGTCTCATGGTATCAAATAATTAAGTATAATAGCCCTGAAGGATCTCAATTCCAGTTCATATAAGGTACTTGTAATTAAGTAGTTTTTGATCCAACCAAGCTTCAATCTTCCAATTTTATTTAGACTTGTTCAATTGTCATTATCAATCCAGAAAATGCAAATGTTATGCACACTGCAAGAAAATATTTTTGTAATGCAATTTTCTAGTTTTGAACTTTTTATGGGATTTTTTTGAAAAAGGATTACAAATGTTTATGCAATTTTTCGAAAATAGTTCATAAATTTTATACATTTTTGGTTTTGCCAAGATTTTTAGTTATTTTTTGAAAACAAAATGAAATTTTTGCAAATATTTACACAGAAGTTCTTCTTGTTATTTACAAGAGTTTGGATTTAGGAATTTACAAGTTCATAGAAGAATTTAGATTTAGAAATTTACATATTTGTATATACAACGTTTGTAAACGATCTTTATTTTCTTAAATCATTTACACAGTTCTCAAAATAATTTGAAAAGATTTTAACAATCATTTTGAATATTTTATTTTGCAAATAATAATTTTGATAGATAATTTTTTGCAATTTTGCAAAGAATTTTGAAACAGTATATATAGATTTTTCAAAAGATTTTTGCAACAATTTTCTAAACCATTTATAAATAGATTTTCAAAATATTTTATTCAAACAAATAAAAGAAGTTTTTACCAACCAATCATTTTTGTAAAGGTTTGAAAACATTTTACAAAACATTTTCCAAACAGTTTTCAAAAGATTTTTCAAAGGGATTTTCCAACCATTTTTCAGATGTGTCCCTGACTGTGGATGTACCAAAAACCATGGCTGTTAGGGAATGGCCTCCATTCAGCTAGGGTATAGAGGCCAAAATGAAAGAATAAAAGTGGTTAAGTGAAGATTCATCAGCCATCCTCTTGAACACCTTACAGATGGTGTCTGCACCACGTGAAGTGTAGCTGTCTCCACAAGAAGCACTAACTAAACCATGTATCTCCATGGTTGAGACCTCAATAACCTGACTGAACCAAGGCGATATGCTCTAGTCCGTGACAAGGACACTTCTGCAAGATATCTTTGAATCTCTCCCATATATCTCAAAATGCTTTATTTGGAAGATGGGAGAAACTAGTGATGTGTGAATACATCAAATTTGTTCTACTCAAAGGGTATAACTTCTTTAGAAAGAGGTTCTTGAACTGCACATAGGTATTTGCAACTACCCCCAGATTCGTCATCCAATAATCACCCTTATCTCTCAAGGAGAAAAGAAGGTCTTTGAGTCTAATGTAGTCTTGGATAACCCTAGGATGTCTAAGCTTATTACAAACCATCTAGAAGTCCCTTAGGAATGTGTATGGTTCCTTATGTGCATTCTCGTGAAAGTGTGGCAACTGACTAAGAACTACGACTTCAACTCATATTCAACTTCGGGATATGGTGGATTCAACCAATTATTCATCTGATACTATCTAGGATTATACGCTGCATCCATAGATGCATCTAAATCCAAATTTAACAGGCCAATATGCGCTCACAATAGATCTACATTTCGCTCTGAGGCTGCTAGCCTAGTTCGTACGATCTGGATTAGATCCTCACACTCTTCCTCCTCTCCATTATGTTTCTTTGGAGGCATCATGAAAGAATCTTCTAAACCGTCATAAATAAGAGGATTTGAGTGAGATCACGATGAAGACAATGAAATCAAATCAATCTCACCGAGGCAATGATCTTCCTCAGTGAGAAAAGAAGAAAGAAAGGAGTCGGTTGGGATGTAACTGCTCCCTAAGAATGAATGATGATATTCCTGATCGTATCAAGGGTTATTTTAGATCTAGAAAGGTCCAGGAGAATCAGGTCGTTGGATCTTGGAAGATCTGATATTTGGATGGTTCAGAAAAAGGTTAGCAAAGTCCGAACAAATTTCCAACCAACTATCCATCTTTCATTTCAAAAAGAATACAAGATACGAGCTTGCTTGATTCAAAATGAGACTAGTACTACGGTGCATGTAAATATGCAGAATCAACTCACACAATACAATGCAATCAAACCCCTTTGAATAGATTCACCAATTCAACACGCGAAAGCTGTAAGAGCTCGACCGATTTTATCTTATTAATTTTAGTTGGTGATCCTAGCAATCGTTTACAAGCACATGTGGCGTCTCCTACTACACCCAGTTGAAGTCTTATAAGCCCTCAATTAGTGGAGTGGTCTTCTTGGGATCTAGGCTCAATATTAAACCTCAAAAGGGATTTATAAGAGCAGGCAACCAAAATATATTTCTATGGTCTAAGTCAACCACTTGCAGCTCCCAAAATCTGCGAGAGTCGGACCTTGAGGCTTAGGGTTGAAGTCCAGGGTTTTGGGATCCAACCTTAGGGATTCGTCCTCACCCACTCTTTCTAGGGGTAAGTACCTGCATCCACTGAGGGTTTTACTGCCCGTAAAAAAAGGTTAATTTTATTACAAATTATTTGATGTCAACTTGCATAATTCAGTCCCAATTTTAAGAGTTGGTTATCACTTGATTAAGACGACAACAAAATAATCACCTAATGTGGAGCTCATTTTTCCTTAATCCTTATGTTGGCAAAAATTGAGTGAGAAGATGGAAAACAGAATGCAAGCAGAAATCAATTATGCATGCACATTCAAGAATACATACACTGATTCCACACTCTACAAGTGGACGCAAAACTGAATTTATATAATTTACTCAATATGATGCAAGTCAAATAAAAAGTTGCACCTAGCAGGAGTTCTATTAGCGATGAAGAATATCAATCAATTTGACTAGATAAAATGTAGCATAAATGCGTCTCAGTGAATCTCCTATGATTTAGTTCTCAGTGAATCTCCTATGATTTAGTGAATCTTATGAGAAATAATTGAGTGCCCTAAGTTATGATATAAATCAAGCGAAAAATGACCTAAGATATCTCTATTTGAATCGTGGTTCCTTGACCTAAGTTTCCACTTAAGTCGAGAATCACTCTCGACACAACTACACAATTAAAGAATAAATAGAGACCTTTTTTTACACACAGGAGAACTCAATCGAGAACCATCGTAAATAGAGAAATTAGTTACAACACAAATTAATTCAATAGATAACACCAAAATAATTATTTCTATTTAGTTAAGCTAATTCTATCTCAAGGTTGACTTGTAAAGTGGTCTCCCAGTCAATGCTCCAAGCTCTTCACCTCCACGGTCCTCCAAGCTTCGTCGGCTCCGCAGGTCCTACCACAAACCAAGATAATGGTTAAACATTCTCAAGATAAATTAGCTTAATTGCAATAGACCTAATCAACACTTACAAAAGTAAACAAATACAACAAACCAATAGGCATAACCTAAAAAGCTTTAAAAATCACTGAAATAAACAATCAACTTTAAATCAAATCAAATAATGTGTCGTGTCCTCAGCAACGGTGCCATCTCATGAATCGTCAATCAGCTAATATAACATGCACTCATCGTAACATGTACTAATCAACAATCAATAGAACCAATTCAAACAATCTCTATGAAGAGGACTTGGCTAAATTTACACCTAGGAAAGTCCAGGGTTGAATATAGGGACACGAATAATTATTAATTTAATTGATGACTTAATTATCTACTGATAAATCCCATATTTATAAGCTTAATTAATGTCTCTCTTGCTTAGGCTAAACACAAAATTCATTGACTAATTAGCACAAATTACTAATTTATGTGTTATATATAAATGATACTAATTACCTTATATTATTATAACCTAATTATGATATAATATATTTTGTATTTATTTATTATTAAAAATCACATAAATTTAGAATAGAATTGTATATAAATAAAATAACATAAAACAAAATAAAAAATACAAAAAAAATAAATAAAAGAAAAATCAAAAGAAATTGTTTTATATTTTTTATTAGTATTTAATTTTTAACTAAGTACAAATGACCTCTGATCTCTTTGACTTCTACATGGAAGTTGTAGATCTCATTGAGATCTACAATTTATGTTTACCATTTTTCTGATTCAGTTCCTAACTATTTCATTTATAATATTCTTTGATTTATCTGAATTCTTCAATTTTGATTGGGCAACGTTGCATATTTAGATTGCGACACATGGCCCAGCTCTTCAATAACATCCACCATTAATTCTGGTTGTTGGATCTTTTTGATCAGATGAATCCTGACCTTTCATTCCTATACTTTCCTCCACCGCTCGATCTGACCTCATGATCAGATCAGAGAATTTCATCCGTGCCTCTCTCACAGCCGTTGGATCCCCAGATCCATTGACACTCCTATCTCTTCAACCTCCAGCCACTTCGACGAAACGATGCGACCTTTGATCCCCTCGCAACTTCTCCTAACTATGTCAGCTACAATATCCAACAACTTCTCTTGAAACTGCCACTAATCCCTTCACCATTCTTTCCTAACCCTCACCAACCTCCGTTCCCACCCTAACCCTAACCACCCAATCAATGGTGGTGGTTCAAATCACCACAAAACCAACTTGAAACCTCCATGTCTTCTTCTTAAAAGACACCATTACCACCCCATGCTCCGGCTATCTGCCATTCCTGGACCTGCACCCTAGCCTCTCTAACCTCTAGTGACAGTACGAGGACGAGATTGAGCACGACAACGAATGTGCACCTTTGGTCGAAGATCCTTTGTTTTGAATCCAAGCTACATCCCAATCCATGGTTGTTCGAGCTTAGTTCTTTGGACAGGAACTTTAACCGAAGAAGATGAAGTTTAATCTTCGTGATTTGGCTTAGATTCAATCCGCAACTGCTTCATCTTCGCCCTCCATTCTAGGTAAAACTCTCAACCTAATTTATTATGTTGTTCTCCTTATTATCATATCCATATTCCTTCATTACTCTACGATCAGAATCCGCATTCAATGTCGCCTTGATTCACGGATTCACGCGTGCATGTCCAGTTAGTCTTCTCTCTTCTCCATCTCTGTGTTCACCTCAATCCATTCTTTCTTCTTGCTAAGAAGAAAAGACCCATCAGGGCTCAGATCCTTCATGCGTTATCGAGCCCCCATTCCGCTTCATTAGCATCCCTATAGATTCCCAAGTGCTTCGGCTATTTACTAACCCTACAGATACTCGATTAGCACTTGATTGGTCGGAATCTATTTAATTTCATCAGACTCTGTCTTTTCCTCTGAAGATCTTCCATCGACTCACCTATCCATACTTTGGTGGAGCTTCTCCAGGTGCCCAGCATCCTCGCGACACACCTGCAGAGGTATTCGGACCATCAAGCAGTGAGGAAGAGCACGGAGGAATGTTGTCTACCTTAACGGAGCATAGGATCTAGCTCCTCCGCGTACGACGGATCTAAAGAATGGGTGAAGAGCATACACTATTGATCTCCCCAAATTAGATAAGATTCAATGGACCTGATTAACCCACATCACCATTCCGATGCATTGTTTCATGCCTCAAGGTCATGGGTTGAGCCAGAGTCTGAGCCTAGTGCGAAGCATTAGAGGCGTCCATCTGTATCCGAGCCTCTGTCTCCAAGCTTAGCTTGGTCACGTGTATTGTGCATGTGACTGGGTAAATTGCAGCGAAAATCCTCCTATTTGTGAATATTGCAGATAACTCATCCCGCCTATGTGAAAAATTGCATTAAGATCCCTACAGGTTAATTTAATTACGTTTTAGTCCCTGCCAGTCCTGATTTAAAATAAAATTTGGAAAATTTCTTACATTTATGCCCCTAGATGAGTTGTTGAATAATGTTTCTCATTTGAAAGCTATTTTTATGCTCTATCTTCTGGCATGCTTTGTTGAGAATTTTATTCTAAAAATCACATTTCAAATATTCCTTTGTCTAAGTGTTTATTTTGACCTATAAGTGCGTTTTAAAATGGACTTTTCATGATTAATTGAACCTGATATGCATGATAAGTCTTAGGGGCTTATTGTTAATTATCGATGATAAAAAACTTATTATATGCTTAAGAGCCTCAATTGCTGGTTAAACAAATAGACAGTCTAAGGAATTTTAAAGACAAAACATAATTAAAAGCTTTCAGAGACTCACTTTTTCACTATTAAAAACTTTTATCTAATTGAATAGGTTCAGGGGATTTTTGTGATTATAATCCAAGTTATCTGTTATGTGCCTATAATTGTGGTTGTCTTAACTATTTTGTTTGCACATCATTGTCTTAACCTATTTTATATTTGCATAAAAAAGATGTTAAAAATCTATCATGTTGTGATTTGTGCATTCATTCACTATTTTGTCCTAGAAATTACCACATTAAATATTTGACACTTAAATTTAATTTCCAAATTGCTCGCATCATTGTACTTGACCCTGGACTTCCCAGTTTATAAATTAAATCCGAGAACCTCGTCGCTGAGATTCTTCTCAGATCTATATGAGAAGCTAAGTACTCGTGCTACAACGAGTAGATAATAATTCATACACTTAGTTCTTCTTCAGATGGCACTGTTGCCGGGGACACGGCACATTTTGTGATCACATTTTTAGGGTCAAATATTTATTTGAGTGATTTTTAGGCTTAATAATTTTTGAGTTTGTTTACATTATTGTTGTCTTGTATTACTTTGTGATATGTTTTTAATTAAGGGTTTTAACCTTTCTAGAATTTTCTAATATTTATCTTTGTGATAAGGCCCGTGGAGCCAAAAATTACTGGAGGACAACAGAGGCAAAAATCTTGGAGCTACTTGTTGGAGAGTCCATGAGACAATTAAATTAGTTCAGAAATTAATTAGCTTAATTAAAATCCATTTCATTATGTTGTAATTAATTTCCCATTTACAGTGGTTCTTGATTGAGATCTCGCGTGTGTAAAGAACGCATGTTTAACTTTATGTATTCTTATGTGTGGTTGTGTCAAGAGTGGTTCTCAACTTGAGTGACGTTTTGATTCAAGCTTTACGTCAAATAGAAAGATCATAGGTTATTCTTGCTTGATGTATTTCGTAATTTGGTATACACTACACAGATCTCATAAGATTCACAATTGCAAAAATCTTAGGAGATTCATAGATGCACATAACATTCATTCTACTTAGTCAAATTAATTGATTTCTTCACCGCTAATAGAACTATTGTTTAAGTGCAGCTTTTTCGATTTGCATCATGTAGTTATATTTATAAATTCTATTCTGCATCCACATGGAGAGTGTTGTTGGGAAGCGTTGTAAGTATCTCTAACGAATGCATGCATCATTTATTTTTGAGTGCATTCCATTTTTCACTTTCTCCTCTAGTTTTCACCAACTTAAGGATAAAGGAAAAGGGATTGTACATTACGCGATGTTTGTGGTCACTTAAATTCCAATGATAACCAGAACTCTTAAAATCGGGACTGAATTGATGCATAAATAAATTGGAACAAAAGCAACCTTGTTTTACAGGTGCATAAAAGCCCTCATTTGTTTGTAGGTACTTATCTAGTGAGAGATGGATGACATTTGGAAAGAGCCATGCCATGAATTTTTATACAAACCATTGGTTCCATAAAAATGATTAGCTGCTTCTCAGTGAGTATCTATGGGTATCCAAGAAACGGTTTGGATTTCCTTAGCAGAGTGGAAGGTTTAGAGGACACCATGTAAGGCTCGTTCCTCAACTAAACAGGTAGTTGTATTTATATAGTCCGACTTACTTTCATACTGGCTAAGAGTGGATGCAACTAGTCTTAGGAATCTAGACAGTTTTTAAGGAAATTTAGGCAGCTAACAACTCGTAACTTTGATAAGATTTGTATTTGATCACCAATTAAAAATTGACAAATAATAAGGCTATCATCTTAGCCTTAAGTGTTGAGTTGATGAATTCATAAGGGTTTGTATTAATTGATTTGTGTAAGTAATTCTGCACATTTAATTGCACAGTAGAACTAGATTCATTTATGTCTCGAGTGTGCTTCCAAAATTCCTTTCTCTTGAACCTCGAAGATGGATAATTGGTCAGATATTTACTCGGATTTTGCGAGCTTGTCGATGAACCGCCCAGATACCATATCTTCACCAGTCCAGCTCCTTTCTTCTTCTTATTTAGCTGGACCATCCCAGTTGGAAAAAATCCTCATTTTGAACCTGAGTATCATGATTCTCTCCTTGGGGTTTGTTATATCCTGACCAATTCCTATATCCCTTCTTTAGTAACTGAGGAAGATCATTGCCTTGGTGAGATCAACTTAATTTTCTTTTCTTCCTCTACATCTCATTTATGGTGAGTAAAACACGTTCAAGATGCCTCCTAAAAGACAGAATAGTAATGGAGAGAAGGAAGAGTGAAAAGATCCATTACAAGTTGTATTAGCTAGATTGACAAAATCCGAACAGAGTCAAGCACTTATGAGAACACAATTAGGGCAATTGCAGTAGGGTAGATATGCACCGATGGACACGACATATAACCCTAGGCGATTTCAGATGACTAATTGGTTGAGCCCAACCGAACTTGAAGTTGAATACGAGTTGAAGCCACAATTTCTTAGCTTGTTGTCACATTTTCATGGGAAAGTGCATGAGGAACCATATGCATTCCTTAGGGACATTAAGTTGGTATGTTCTAACTTAGACATCCTAGGCTTGGTCAAGAATACATTAGGCTCAAAGCCATTCCTTTTGCCTTGAAGGATAAGGCAGATTACAGGATGAAGAACCTAAGGGTAGTCGCAACTACCTTTGTGCAGTTCAAAGACCGCTTCCTAAAAAATTCTACCCTTTGAGTAGAACCAATTTGATGCGCTCATACATCACGAGTTTCTCTAAGCTTCCCAATAAAGCTTTTTATGACTCAAGCGAGAGATTCAAGGACCTCTTGCAGAAATATCCTTGCCAAAATTTAGAGCCTACCATCTTAGTTTAATCTTCATATATAGTTTTACACCCTGAGGTGCAGGGTTTGGTTAGTGCTGCTTGTGGAGGCAACTATACATCAAGAGGTGCAAACAATGTCTGGAAAGTGTTCGAATGAATGGCCGAGACAAGTAGAGCACAAACTGCTAGTAGAGCTCTGTTAGAAACCACCAATCCATTCCAATCCAGTGGAGGAATGAATGCTACAACGGATCCTTTTGACATGGGACTTATAACAGATAAACTCATAGTAGTTGAGAGGATTGACAGCGGCCCCAGACTTTCTATAACACATCATTTATACGTACACCTCTTCCAGCACCACAAAGCTTTGAAGTCATTCCTTATCAGGCACCAAGGCAACAGTAGTAGTACGGGCGTCAGCAGGCGTACCAGTCAGGCCAGCAAGGCCCGAATACTCAGCATCATACCTAGCCACAACAACAGTCATATGGTCATCAGGGCCAATCTTCACGCCCTTCCTTTTCTTCTTCACAACCACAACAATCATCTTCTAGTCCCATGGATTTTCAACATCAGATTTTAGAGGAGTTGCGTTCCTACCGGAATGAAGTGTAGAATTTAAGGGTTGACCTAAATTGTTTATCCCACTTACATGATGAGCGTAGTTCTCCTACTACATCCATTCCTGCCCAGGTTAAGACTAATCCCAATAGCCTGAACAAACCACAACAATAGCATATGTTAGATCAGGTATACTACTTTGATTCTCTCAAATATGGGCACGAGATCTTTTCGTTTGATTATGTTAATCATATATCTCTCAGGAGTGGATGGATCATGGTCATATCTGATCGAGCAAAGGAAATGGAGAGGACCGACTATGAGGCTCAACCTGAGGAGACTTCAGAGGATGATGACACCAGGCATCTTTAAAGGGGATCACCATAGAGCATTATCTTCAAAGAGGAAACCAAGGAGAAGAACAAGAATGAAATAGCACACATCAGATTGAGAACCTATGGAGGACCTTGTACCTTCGGATAAGGATGATGCTCATTCAGCAGGCATTTCCAATCCTATAGTCGATAATTTCATTGCTATTCCAATTGTTAAAGATTCATCCATGAAAAACTAAGTTTCTTTAAATAAAGAGCATGTTTCTATTTATGAGTCTGAGTCTTCACATCATTCTTTGCCTATCCCTTTCCCCCATGCTTGTACAGCACGAAAGCGCATCATTAATAAGATTCAGAAAGATGATCCTGAAATGGCACAATTCTGTAGAGATAATATTATGATCAAAGTGCCATTTGATGAATATGTGGCCAGTCATCCTGCATTCCAAAAATACTTGAAGGTGATATGCACACCTAGCAGAGTTAGCAGGAAGAAATCGAATAGCTACGTCACGACCCATGTTTTATCGATTGCCATAATATTTTGTCTTAGGAACCAGAAATTGCCACAAAAGAAGAGAGACTTAGGTGCACGTTATGTTGTGAGTCATATTGATGACATAACATTTGTACGCACATTCCTAGATAATGGCTCTTCAATTAACCTATTACCATTTTCTTTATATGAGAAACTGAAGTTAGGTCCATTACACAATTCCAGAGCATTACTTCAGTTTGCAGATAAGTCAAATAAAAAGTCTAAGGGTCAGGTCAAGAATGTCATTATCTCAATTGAGGGACAAAAGTACATAGTTGACTTTACTATCCTTGATATGGATATCTCTAATCATTGGAGAATTTCACGGATTATCCTTGGGTGGCCCTTCCTTAAGACCGTTGGAGCTTCATTAGAATAGTAGACAGGGATGATGAAATTCTGTTCTCCAGGCGGAGAAGTGGAACTACAGATAAAGCAAACTAAATGGCAGTGACCTGATTCAAAATGCATCACAGATTTTTCTTCTCTTTCAGAGGTAGACTGCGATGTGATTAACTCAGTTGGGATTTGGGCACAGAACCCAACATTACAGAATGAATTACTCTCATATGGAGAAAACAATGTACACAGAGCAGTTAAGGATACATCGCTAGAGTTCTTGAGCTATGCATCACCCTACTCTCTTAATGACTTAGAAGTCCCTTTGGACCTGTCAGTTTCTCCTCCTTTGGAACAATCAAGGGAATTATATGATAAGTCAGACGCAGCTTTGGTCGAATTAATGTCTTTATTTGGCGGTCTGACTCCTTATTCTTCAATTTTGGTGGACAGCATTACAGATGATTCATCTCCACTACGTAGCCCAGATTCAGATTCAGTGGTAGTTCAGCCTGATGTACTTGATGATTCATCTTTGCTTGAGTTGAAGCCACTTCCTCCTACACTCAAGTACTTCTTCCTTACGGGTCCAAAGAGTAAGTTCCATGTCATCATTAGTTCTATATTGACTGTAGAAAGGAATCTTGATTGTTAGAAGTATTAGAGAAAAACCATAAGGCTATAGGATGGATTGTGTCTTGATCTCATGGTTATAAACGTTGCACTTTGTTCACACCATTTTTTTGTTGAGGATAACGCAAGACCTTCCCGTGAATTCTAGATGAGACTTAATCCAAATATTCAAGAAATAGTTAAGAAAGAAATAAAGAAATTGTGTGGAGCGGGTTTCATTTATCCAATCTCTGACTCCAAATGAGTGGCATCTTTACATTTTTTCCCGAAGAATTCGCGAATTCGGATGGTGACCAATGAGGAGGGAGTTGAGATTGCGACATGAGTACCTATGTCATGGTGTGTCTATGTTGATTACAGGCACCTGAATGCTGCTACCAAGAAAGATCACTTTCCCTTACCTTTTATTGATCAGATTTGGAGAGATTAGCAAGGAACGAGTTCTTCTGTTTTCTTGACGGGTACTCTGGTTACAATCAAATAGACATCACCCATGAGGACCAGGGAAAAAACACTTTTACATGTCCTTTCGACACATACGCATTCCTTTTGGGTTGCACAATGCCCCATGTACATTTCAGAGATGCATGATTGCCGTGTTTATCGAAATGGTTGGCGATTTCCTAAAGGTCTTCATGGACGACTTCTCTATCCATGGTGATTCATTTGATTCTATTTAGTACACTTGGACCGAGTACTTCAAATATGTAGTGAAAAGAATCTAGTACTCTCATGGGAAAAAACATTTCATGGTTAAGGATGGTATTGTGTCGGGGCACGCCATCTCCAAAAAGAGAATGGAGGTAGACCCCGCCATAGTGGACGTGATCAAGAAACGTAATCCACCAACCAACTCTAAGTCAGTGAGGTCATTTCATGGGCATGTTGGATTTTATAGAAGATTTATTCAGGATTTTTCAAAAATTTTCCAACCCCTGATTGAGCTCTTAGGAAAAGACATCGAGTTCTTTGTAGATCACATGTGTCTTGAGGCCTTTGAGCTCCTTAAGAAAAAGATTTGTGACTCGACGATTCTACAGGCTCCTTATTTGTCTCTTCCCTTTGAGATCATAATTGATGCTTCATATTTTGCTATAGGAGACGAATTAGGGTAGCGGTGAGATCGGATCTTGTTTGCTATTTATTACGCAAGCAAGGTATTGGATCTAGCTCAGAGAAACTATATAGTGACTGAAAACGAAATGCTTGGAGTAGTTTTGGCTTTAGAGAAGTTGATGTCTGTGATTTTATGCTCAAAAGTGATAGTATATACAGATCATTCAGCCATTAGGTATCTCATGCAAAAGAAGGACGTGAATGTGCATTTATTAGGTGGATATTGTTACTTCAGGAATTTGATTTGGAAATTAAGGATAAACCTGGGGTTAAGAATGTAGTGGCTGATCATCTTTCAAGGATTGAAATGAAGTATTCCCGTGATACTGAGCCTATTCGAGAAACCTTCCCAGATGATTCTATTTGTATTGTTGACTCACTTCCATGGTATGCCAACATGGTCTACTTCCTTGTATCCAAGCAAGTTCCCCATGGTTGTACTAGGAATAGTATAGACCGACTCAAGTCGAATTCTGGGAAATATCATTGGGAGGATATGTTTCTTTTCTTTGAAGGACTAGATTGTATATGGAGAAGGTGTATTCCTCAGGAGGAATACCATAGTGTCCTCATGTATTGTCATTCATTTGAAGCTGGAAGACACTATTCTTGAAATAGAACCACTCATAAGGTATTACAATGTGGTTTCTTTTGGCCAGCCTTGTTCAGAGATGCTGTAGATTTTGTACGGTCGTGCCCTGTTTGCCAAAGGACGGGAGGAACTCTTGGTTCTAGAAATGAGATGCCCATGCTGACTATGATCTTTTGTGATGTTTTTTACTCTTGGGACATAGATTTCATGGGTCCCTTCCCTAATAGCCAAGTTTTCGAGTATATCTTGTTAGCGGTTGATTACTTGTCCAGATGGGTGGAGGCCATCCCAACCCGATCCGCAGATGTCAGGACTATTTGGAAGTTTATTAATGATCATATTATTTCATGTTTCGAGGTACCTAAATTATTGATATGTGATGGAGGTATCCATTTTGTGAATGGAATGATGAAATCTTTATCAAAGGACTATAGATTTGAGCATAGAATAACTAGTCCTTACCACCCTCAATAAAACGACAAGGTAGAGGTTTCAAATAGGGAGGTGAAGAGTATTCTTCAAAAGTTAGTCTGTCCAGATAGGACGAAATGGTCTCAGTTATTGGATCAAGTTCTGCGGGCTTACAAAACAACCTATAAGACACCTATCGACACTTCACCTTTCGGGATGATTTTTGGAAAGCCATGTCATTTGCTCGCTGAGTTAATGCACAAATCCGAATGGACCATAAAGAAGATAAATTGGAGCTGTCACTTAGGAAAGTTGTGTAGAGACCTTAACTTAAATGAACTAGTGGAAATCCGTAACCGAGCAAATAACAACAACAGGATCTATAAGGACAAATTTAAGAACTGACATGATACGCATATTAGATGCAAGAACTTTGTCCCTGGATAAAAGGTATGGTTGTTTAATGCAAAGTTAAGGATTTTCCATGTAAATGGTTGTTTAATGCAAAGTTAAGGATTTTCCATGGGAAACTAAAGTCAAAGTGGACAGGTCCTTATATTGTAAGGGAAGTGCATGAGACTGGTAGTGTAGAGATTTCGGAGCTTTTAGAGAATGCACCTTCCTTTCTAGTCAACAGGCAGTTACTTAAGCATTTTATAGAATCCAAGGAAAGGTTAATTCCCGTAGAGATGATTAACATCATGCCTATAGATTCAGTTTAATTTTTATCAGGTAAGTCATGATCGTCATGATAGACTCAAATCAAAAGATTCATTTCTAGAAGATTCTTACTCTTTTGAATTCCGTTAACTTCTTATTTATTATCCCACTTATACTTACGCTTCTCTCAGCCTAAGTATAGGGGGAATTGTCCTCACCCCTTCCCGTGTTATGGTTTCTCTTATGTATTTTTAAATCTTTACTTAGGTCTTCTAAAACATAAGCATAGGAGGAACCATTCTTGTATATTCATTGTGACTCATTCTTACACTTGTTTTATTCTCGACTCAGCTGTTGTAGATTGTTTTGTGCTTAGTTGAGCTATGGCTTCATATCACTTTATGTTATGAGGACATAGCAAAAGCTAAGTATCGGGGGGTCTACCATATATATTACATATATACTCTATCCATAGCTCATATTTTTAATGTTTTTCAAATTCTTGGGGTTATGGTTATCGTATTGTAATTTTGAACTGAGTTTTGTATAAAATAATTTGAAATGATTCCTAAAAACTATATACAAATTTGATTTTTATTTTTAATAAATAGAAAATAACCTTGATATACCTAACCAAAAATGTATGTGATATATATATATATATGTCAGGTATTTATAGTAATTTTCTACTTATTTTGAGAGGTCAAAAGCTATTTTTCATAACACAAAATATAGAAAAAAGAAAATACAAACTAGTAGGGGTATTTATGCAAAATTTAAAGTTTATGGACCAGTCTCTAATACAACAGAGATGTCTGAGGCCAAAAATGTAATTTTTACAAAGTATATCCAATAAACAATACTCATAGGGGTATTTTTCTAATTAATACAAAGTCTAAGGGCCATATGCATTTTTTCTAAAAGATAATACACTATTAATTAAAAAACAAGGACTAAATTGGAATATAAAAACCCATGGCTTAGGTGCAAAATGTCCAGTTCCCTCACGTGCACGGGCATGTGACGTGATGTGTATTGGACCTTAATGCAACTATGGGAAGTATAGGGGATGAAATGCAAATTTTACAAAACTTTTATTCTACAGATGAATGTTTATGGACTGAAAAAAAAATAAAATGTACAAGGTTATTAGGCAAAATTACTCCTATGAATGCGATCCAATAACTAATGTTCTTTACTTAACACGTGGCGAGATCTGGACAGTAGGTATCGCTTCAGCTGCAAAGACTGAGATTAGATCTCCCAAGGAGATTCGATGGTGGAAGAACCTCATATCTAACGGTTGTTGTTGCAACTAGTACGAACACTTGATCGGATGGCTGCGAGGATGAGTGGGAGAACATGGACGAACTGAGTCCACCTAAGCATTGATCGGTTGATCCTCTCTACTTCAGTTGTTTTCAATGATACCGAATGGTCGAGGAGATGACTTGAGTCATCCCGGACCGGCTGGAAAGCTCATATGGCTCCAAGAATCGCCGGAAGGGTTCTTAGAGGTCAGCGAAGAAGAGGAGATCCAATTGCCTTTTGTGGAAATCAAAAAATGACCAACGAGGGTCCTTTGGCTCTCCAGAACCTGCAGAAGGATAAGACACACAAAAACGATGGTTCTGAGGGTCTTATCAGGTCGGGATGAGCGAGGGTGAACTCGGGCAGAGTCCTTCTGCGAACAACGGAGGAAGGAGGGTTGATCATCTGATTTGAGCAAGATCAGGGGGTACAGAGTTGCGTAGGGGTGAAGGGTAGGTGAAGTGGAAGAGAATGGAGGCAATTGTGGAGGCGAAGGGCGGTCGACACGAGTGGAAATAGAGGGCCGGAGCAGGAGCTCCCGTGACTTGATTTTTTGGATTTTACACTGAACTTGACATAATTAAAAGAAATGAAACAAGGGACTAGACTGTTTCTAACAACATGAACGGAAAGAACTTGAAAGGAACAAGCTCTACCTGACTTGGACTGATCGTAAGAGAGCTCGCGGTAGAGGAGGCGGCTGAGGTGGATCAACCTCAATTCAACGCCTTACGCCTCGTTAAATCCTCCTAGGAGCTCCTGCTATCTCCTGGATTCACTAGATGCTTGAAGATTAGGTTCTAGTGGCAGAAGAGGTATCAAGGGGCAAAGAAAATAGTGGAGAGATACTTTATACAGTGGCCCCTTTGACTGACGAGAGCTCAACCATCGAGCCTTTTCAGATCGATAAGAGATGTGTGTGTGGAAGAGGGATGATCGAGGATCAACTTCACATAAGGATTCCATCCTAAAAGATGCAAGATACGAATGGGAAAAAATCTAGGAAACTGGCCAACTGCGCTAGGCTACAAGACCTAGGGATAAGAGGGAACCAATTGACTTGTGAGTCAAACGAGGCTCGCCTCTGATTGGTCCACTAGGCGTAATGGGACAATCTAGCAAGAAATTTAAAGTAATTTCAAAATAAAATAATAAATTATTTATTTAACATAATTAAAACAAAAAATATTTATTATTTTACGTAGTATTTTTTTGTGTTTTTTATTTATTTTTACAACATAATTTATTATATATTACTTTTTAAGGGTTCATTTATAGGTATATTTACCTTTGTTATGTGTATTTTATTTTTATTTTGTATTCTATATTTGATATTTTATATACATAATTTATATATTTATAACTTATTTTAATACACTTAAATATATTTTTATTCCAATTTCTGATTTTTGTTGTACACTTAATTAAATATGGGTATGAATTATATAGGTATATGTATAGTGTATTCATCTATGTATTTCGTATACTATTTTATTTTATTGTATCTTTTATTATTTTATTGTATTCTAACTATGTATATATATTATAAATAATATTTACAAAATTATAAAATTATGAAAACATAAGGAATAAATAAAATGAATATTTTATTTAGGTGCATATTATAATTGGGGTCCAAAACCTTCTTTTTACATCTTAACTCCAAATTAAGTAAAAACACCCTCATTAAATAGCTAACAAAAATTTATATACAGATCTAGATTATTTTGAGCATTCTGAGTTCATATGGAGAATGTATGAGTCTAAAAATTTGGATTTTGGATTTTCATTCTCAGAGTAGAATGTACACTATATATTATTTCAATGTAAAGTAAATTTTGATTTTTTCAATGTATTTTTATCTACAACATTCATGTACAAAGTTTCCTTTTTGAGGTATAATAGTGAATAAAATAGTTCCTAGAAGTAAATAATTAAGCATTTATGAATTAGGATTTCTTTTATTAATTGGCCCTTATCTCCCCTACTTTATTCCTTATCGACCCAATCATCATGATGCTTAGGTCTTGGTGTTTAGAGTCATAAAAATACATTTGGCATTTTATTTCTTTTTCTATTATTTTCTTTATTCTTTTATTTTGGTTTCCAGTACAATATTTTATACAAAATTTATACAGTTAATAATGATGTTAATTTATGCTAAATAATGACAGATACATGCATTTAGCTTAGGATTTAAAGGCCAAAATTAAAGAATAAATGTGATGAAATGGAGATTCATCAGTAAGATCTACCACTTGCCAACATCCCTCTAGTATCAGGTGATTTCTTATATCATTCCCTCTTCTTCTTCTATTATTCCCTCTTCCTCCTCCTCCTCCTCCTCACCCTCCTTCTTCTTTTCTTTCTTATCCTTCCTCTGCTTCTTTTTCTTCCTCTTCTTTCTCCGCCCTTCGTGCCCTGATCATCTTCATCCTCATCACTCCACCACACCTCACTAACCACTGTCGTTCGCACCTCTCTTACTCGGCACTTCTGCTCCTTCCCAACACCACTACTTCGACCTCCGGCTGCAATGCCTTTGACGCTTGGCATTCACCGACTACCATCGACACCTACAATAGTTGTGCTCTTCTACTTTGAGCAGCACCAGACCGTCGCCTTCCATCGACTCCACCAATTATCACTCTCGACCTTCATGCTAGAGCCTTATACCTCTTCCTCCCTCATCAGAGCATGCCATCGAGCTCCAGCTCTCCCATCGCCTCGTCCGCCCACCATGTAGCAGCCCGTAGCAGCACTTCCAATCGTTGATCGCCAATCATCTCGCCATCGCTTCGCCACTCGCCACAACCTTCTATCCAGCATCAGGCAGACCAGAGCCCACCCCACCATCCACTGCCCGAGCCTCCAACAAGCCATGTGCCTCGAGGACCTGAAGCAACTAGCCGTAGCCATGTGCACTTTGGCACACATGAAGCTGAGCTCCACACCCCAGCCTCCAAACCATGCGCATCACGCACGTGGGCGTAGTGTCATTTACAACGAAGCCCTCACACTTCTAGTAATTACGCCAATTCCCCTACCATCGCATGGCTCGCACCTATTGGAGAATTTGTAACAAACCACCTACGGGTTTCAGTAAATAAAAAAAGTACCCTACACCCCACATTTTTATGTATTGCATATTGCTCCATGTCTTTGCACTCTATTTTGAGTGTCTTTTTTTCATCACATTTTTGTTATTAAAATTGCATGTTGTAAATAAATTGAATCTCTATCTTGTGGATATTTAATAGATTTTTTGTAAGCCTTGGTTAAATTATTAAAATTAATGTTGTGAATATTTGCATCATTTTCCATTCAAGCTTGTGAAATTCATATTAAATGAATGACAACTCCAAAAATTCTCGAAAACTCATATTTTGTAGGACTAATTATATTCTAACATGCTTCCAAAATTTTATTTCATTTACATGCACATTTAGGTTAAAATAAATTGTCGTGTGATTTTGGTAATTGAATTTTAATTCCCTATAAGCTTGATAATTTTAAGAGTTAGAATTTTTCTTGGATAGATCTTAATTAGACACATCTAGGTTACGTTTAGTTATGGAAATTATTAGGTTTGGTGTTTATAAAAATTATTTCATTTAAAATCACTCTATCTGCATATTTAATTTGCCATAATTTTAATTTGCGTAAGAAAAAACTCAAAAACTCATAATAGACTAATTTCACCATTTTTAACCTTTTTGCCAAATTTTAATATTTTTTCCCTATCATTCACATAAATAGTGTCCATTTTTCGTGCATGCATTTTATATCAGAAAAATACAGAAAAATATGTTTTGGATTGTTCATTGCATAAATAATTAAGAAAAATTAGTATTCTGAATTTCTAAACTTAATTTCACGTTGATTTGAATCTTCCAACATAGGCAAATTCAGCCTTATAATTTGAATTCTACATTTGCGTTCCACCATTAATTGCATAAAATTTGCCAAAAAATTCCCATAAAAACCTAGAATTTTTTTTATTTGAAAATTGACTTAAGGAGACAGTGGCCTCATTGAGGCCAACCTTGGGCTTTCCCAAAAGAAATAAATTTGACTTTTGCATTTATTTGGACAATAATTTAGCAATTTTAGATCCTAAGTGCCCGACTACAACATAAAAAAAATTTAGCAAAGCGTGTTTGGTGATTCATCAGTTTTATATTCACACATGCTCCGTATCTTCTATTAATTACATGCATACCCTTATTTATGTATATTAAATATATCCTTCATAAAATCCATATTAAATAAAATATAGAATATAAAAATCAAATCAAAATATTACTAAATTGATGAATCCACGATTGATCTATTTTATATCTAAATCTTAGCAAAATATTCTTAATAAATCACTAATTAAATCCTCTAAAACTGATTTATTAACACTCACTAACTTCGTTGAAACTTGAAATAAAGGCTAAAATATGTATATAAATAACCGGCGTGTTTGATCTTCTTTGAGCCTGTTATTTTATGCATAAATATTAATTTATTTGACCTAATTATTTGTCAATTTTATTTTTTTAATAATTATCTAACTTATCTCAAAGAATCAAAACTCATAAAAATCTAAAAATCGAAATAAAACAAAAATATCTAACATTGTATATTTTGTGCATATTTTATCATTGTTCATTTTATTTTGCAGTTTTTGAACATATAAAAAATCCATAAAAAGTATTTTAATATGTATATATTGTATATAAATTAGTTAACTTATTAAAATCAAAGTAAAATACAAAAAATCATAAAATACAAAAATAGGGTATTTTATTATCTATAGAATGCCACCAAAAATACTTTTTATACAATTGGTATTTTTTAATTTTGTCCACATCAAACCTATAGATCTCATCAAGACGATCAACTTTCATGTAGACCACTTTTTGATTTGACATCGTTTACTATTTTTTATTGATTTTTCTTTGAATTTTATTTTTAATTTTTCTAGGAGTGACACGTGCTATCACCAGGAGCCGCCATGTATCACCCCTCTTTTATATTCTTTTATTATTATTAGTTTTATTTATTTTATTTTATTTTACTTTACTTATTTACAGTATTTATTTTATTGGTGGCCATGTGGCCTCTCCCCAACACTTCATGTGGCCCTTCCTTCTCTCTCTTCTTACTCTCCCCAGGAACATGCACATCACATATAGTCTCCTCTCTCTACCTGCACATGCTGCGCAGGTGCATCTCCCTCATCTCCCTCTACTACATCCTACAATTACCCATCCTCTTCCATGTACACGACCCGTGGCCATTTCTTCTCCTCCACTGTTGCAAACCCCCGACCATCAATACGCTCCACTCCTCTTACGCAACCACTGCCTACCTAGCTTCTTTTCCATTACACCTCCAATCGTTACCCTCCTCTCTCTCTCCTATAAATACTAGGTCGTCGACCTATGAGTTTGTGTCCCTATCCACCATTTTCAAAGGGTAAAGGAGGAGCTCAACACCACTTCAGGTGACAACAGCAGGTCGTAGACCGCGACGCTTCATACCTGACCCTAGGTGAGAACCAACAAAGTATGAAGCTCTGCTGCCGTAGGCTTTACACAAAGCCTGCTCCATCTCGGGCTAGTCATATGCTGAGTGAGAATCAGATGTCCATCCGCAAGTTCATCCCAAGGAAACAACCTTCATTTTCAGGTAGCAGTCTTCTTCCTCCTTTCTTATTTACTTTTTATTCCTCATTAGTAGTTGCCTCCTCTCCTCTATGGCTCGCCACACCTCCATCTTTCCCTACTTCATCGTCGACATCTCTTATCGCACTAACTACCCCGCTCCACATTTGCCTCAGATGATCCGCACTTCCACCTTCATGACCCCATCTCCGACCACCATCGAATCTTCTACCCCATCGTCGCTTGCCCTCCATCTATGCGCCCTCACCACCGACCATCTTAGGCTCGCACACTCTCCATTGCCCATGCACTGCCCTTCTGCCCTCGCCTCCTACCATTCCTCCTCAACTGCCTCGTCACCTCCAACAACTCGGTCGCGTGCTGGTTGAGCTCCTGCTACCCTTAATTGGTCCTCCATCACCCTCGGCCTACCTCACTGCACTTGACCGCATTTCACCCATCTTCCGCCCTCGCTGCCCGACGTACATCTTTCGCTGGATCAAGGGCTGACCCTTGAGCCAACGATCGTATAGTCGTAACGTGGAGTCCCTCAAGCCTCGGCCTATGCCTCGAGGTTCGAATGAACCAAACCCACCTCCAGAAGCCATGTGAAGGCTTAGGACTCCCGCACCTCAGCCTCGGATCCCCCGTCTCCCTCGAATCTCCACGATTCGGCTAGGAGGAGGCTCGACACCCGAGCCACAACCCTAACACCCAAGCCTCCGTTGCCACATGCAAGGATTGTGCGAGCAAGGGCAATTTGCAATTAAGACCTTCAAGTTCCATCAAATTACGTAGAAAACCCCGCCTTCCAAACCACATGCGATGCACGTACCCGCTTGGGCAAATTGCATAAAGCCCATGCGATTTCATATTTACATATAAGTCCTTCCAGTGATGTTTTTGAGAAGAAAACTTTAATTTTTATTGCAGTTTAGTCATTAAACATCATTTTGCCATAACTTTCTCATTTGAACTCCATTTTTAGCGTACAATATGTTATTTTAAAGCTTTTTTGTGCTTTATCGTTCTTTATATGTTGTAAACAAATGAGTCTTTGGTTTAAATTGAATATTATTTTGTGATCCTTTCTAACCATCCAAGCATAATTTTGACATATTTATGCTATTTTATCTTGAGAAAATTTTGATTTAATCAGCAATGACACGATTGAGAAGATTTTATTCAATTAAGTCTATCCTGATTATTGTTGATTATTTTTGAGGAATTAATCTTTGTAGGGAGAAAGTATGACTTTGAATTTATCTGACTTGACAATTTTTGTTGAATAATGAAATTATATTGCCTGCTACATTGGAGTTTTAACTGTTACATTTCTGAGAATTGGGATCATAAGGGGAATATTGCGTAGTATAGAGGGTGAATCTTTATCCATTACGGGGTATCATTCAATTATAAATTGTTAGATTTATTTCCTTGATGTTAGATCATTCTTTGATGATTAAATCATAGAAAATTATGGATCAAATCTTCTTTAAATATTATCAATGATCTAATCATTTGAAGGATAATTTATTGACTAATCTTATAGTTGCAGCTACAAATTAATTGGAATATATTTCTTGGATTGAATTCTTTTATATATATGATTAATTTTGAGGATTAATTGAACATTCTATATGAGGATATATTTCATCATAGATCTTGTTCTTCATTGTTTCATCTACTTACATTGCATTTCCTTTCTTTTATTTTTCATTTTATTTTCTGACATAGAAATCAACATGGCAATTAGTTAATCACTTAAATTAATTTAGAACCTTGCAACTTGAAATAAACTATTCCCTGAGTTTGACCTTAATATATTTACTAAGTAAAAAATATTCCACAATATTCATGAGTTGTAGTTTTATTGATTGATTTCCGCCTCATATACTACAGTTCGTCCTTATTAAAGAGGTGGATTTTAGGTTCATCAAATGGCAATTTGGTCGGAGAATGGTGAATTTTTAGGGTTTATGATTAATTTTTGTTATTAATTATTGTGATTTTAATTTCTGTGTCTATTTTCTATATTTTTTGTTTTTTTTTTCTGAACTTCTCTCTCATCAAATACTAACAACATTTTCTCTCTTCAGAAATTATTAGCTCGGAGAGAATTTTGGACAAAATTTAAGGATATGCAAAGAAGACTGTTATTTTTTTGTGAGAGAAAGTTGGAATACATTTATTTTCTACATTATTTTAACTATCTATTTGAACCCTCAAAATTCTAACTAAACTAAACTGAACTATGGGGACACATGGGCATGTTTTGACCCTTGCTATGTGGTCAAGGACCCAACTGTGTTGTTTAGTAGATCTAGGACTTGCACCCACTCTAGAATAACATTTATTTGATTATGCTCATCTCTAAATTTATGATACACATCACATAAATTATACGCATTGTAGATAATTCAATTTATCCAAATTTTAAATCAATTCTTCACCGCTAATAGAATTATATGCTTAGGTGCACTTTCTTCAGTTGCATACATTTAGAGTAAATCAGATTCTATTATGCATCCCACATGAAGAATGTGATGAAGCAGTGTAATTCCTCTAACCAAGCATACATCATTATTTTTATCGTGCATTGGTTTTTCTCGAATCATATCTCTATTTTCTCACTTAAGTTAAAAAGGAATCAGGATTGATCTGTAGACAAATATTTTGTGCTCACTAAGACCCTCAGTGACATCCTAAATTAAATTGGGATTGCTAACAAGGTTGATTAAAATAATCAGAATAAAATTGACCCTTATTTTTGGAGTGCAATACCCATAATTGGACACAGGTACCCTCCAGACTGAGCGAGGCATGCTACACTTAAGTAATGGAGCCCAAATCCTTGGGTGTTTGCTTGGAATATCAGGCTATAAGAAATAATACTCGAGGATGTGGATTAGGGAGCTGCATATCGTCACTAGCATAGAGTACAAATTCCTCACAAGTGTTGTTGGGTTTTCTGAGGTATTGTTGAAGCTATCTTGCTAGTGACCAAGCCCCTTCCGACATTTACTACTTGGAGACCAGGGCAAAATGTTCTATCTCATCGAGACTTCAGCAAACGCTATTGTCTCATGTACACTTGAGTTTGGCCGGAGACCATTCTGGTATTAAAAGTACGTAGCAATTCTCCAATCCTAATGAAATCTTACTCATTCTCAGGTTAGATAGTGATTTTGTGTGGAAAATTGTATAGAAGGATTGATTTGTTGTTACCTCAAGTCAAGAATCCAGGTCTCTCGAAGTATACCTCGACCACTAATCACTTTAGGCCAACTGAGTGCTATAGTTAAAAAGATTGTTTAAAATTATCCTTAAAATTTAAAATATAAGCGGTCAAACCCTATCGTTCCTTCACAAGTGTCTAGTTGGTGAATTAACGGGATTGATTTGTGTTTGATTTGTGTATATAAACGTTGTACATTTGTACTTCTTGTGTAATCTATCTCTCTTGACTCTATCATCATGCTTTTACCGATTCTCTAGACGTCGGAGATGGATTTCTCTAGGGAATTTAATTTGTACTTTGTGAATGTTGCACAAAACTCCTTAGACTTCATGTCTCCTTGAGTTCGAGATGACCCTCTTCTCGATCCCACATGGTCATGGGATGACCCTCTTCCCAAGACCAAAATCAATAAGTCATATTCAGGGTTTAGTCCATCCTGAACTAACCCTCTCTTTAATTCTTCCCATACCAAGAAAACTTTATCTTTGATAGAACCCCTAAACCTTCTACATCTATGTCTAATTCCAACTTATCTGCATCGGAAGGTGAACAGGAAGACAAGATGCCTCTGAAGAGGAATCCTGCTAAAGATGATGACCTAATGATAGCAATCCCGGATCGAATAACTACAATCGAGTAACAAAATGAACTACTCACAGTTTAGTTGGTCGGACTGCAAGGAGCAATAGATCAAGAAGAGGTTGCAATGGAAGACACGTATCTCCCAGAGATTGATGAGGACTACAACGACTGAGACCGGTTCCTCTTGTGGATGCGCTCGAGCACAAACTGCATTTCTTCATGCTTCTTCCCAAGTTTGGAGGAAGAAACCATGAAGAATCATACTCTTTTTTCCGAGACTTCGAATTAGTCTATGACAACCTATCTCATCATAGGGTTTGTTAAAACTACACTAGGTTGAGAGCTGTCCCCTTTGCCTTGATAGATAAAGTTGTATATCGGCTCAAAAATTTAGGGGAGGTAGTCTCAACTTGGGATGCATTTAAGACTCTATTTTTAAAGAAATGCTACTAGTGAGTAGAATTAATCAGATGAGCATCAAACTCACAAGCTTCACCCAGTTTCCAAATGAACCATTTCATGAAACCTGGGAGCGGTTAACGGACCTAATTCAATAATGCCCAGGGAACAACAGTAGCAAGATGATGTTGGTCCAGAATCTCGTAAGTTGTCTGAACCTAGAAATGCAAGGGTTAGTTAGTGCTTCTTGTGGAGGATGCTACATGGGCCAACTTGATGACACTGTTTATAACATGTTTGAAAAACTAGCTGACACAAGTCGTACACAAATCACAAGGAATGTGTACATGCCCAACCCTCTTTTACTCATATCAAAAGAAGGGGGAAAGTAGACTGTAAAACAATCTGTCCACCAACCAAAGTTCTGACATGGGAATCATAGTTGACAAGCTAACTATGGTCGAATAAATTTACATGAAGGTGGACGAACTTCATAAATCTACTGATCTGGAGAAATTATCTAAACTGTCCAAGCATATGGAGGAACTTGCTAATAGGTTATCCAAGATATCCACCATTACAACACTGATGAATCTCCATTTCATCACCTTTATTCTATCATTTTGGCCTTAAAATCCAAGGAAATGTGTGTAAATACCCTTAATTCATGCCTTTTAGCATTCATGCATTATTGTACAAAATGTGTATAAAATACTATTTTTAATGCCAAAATTATAGAAAAATAAAAGAAAAGAAAAAGAATAATGTATTGAAGATATTTTATGACCCTAAACCCCGAGACCTAGGCATCTTGATGACTAGGTCGACAAATAAAAAAATTGGGGGAGATAAGGGTCCAAAATACAATAAAAGCCCTTTTTATTTATTCATTCTTTTTACATTTTGGGACCTATTTTATTTTGAAATTTTTATACATCAAATAAATAAACTTTATATATAAAATTTGCAGATAATAAAATATAGAAAAATACAAAATTAAGTTTACACAAAAAAATATATAATAAAAGTTATGCTCTAAATAAATTTCCAAAATCCAAGTTTCTTAGACCCATATCTCTCAAATAAAAACTCAAAATATATCAAAATACCTTTAATTATATATAAATTTTAATAAGCTATTTAATGAAGGTGGTTTCATATTTTTTAGAGTTAAGGTATAAAAGTTAGGTTTTGGACCCTCATTTTATAGTTTACCCCCATTAAATTGTTCATTTTATTAGTTCTTTATTATTTTTATAGTTTTATATTTTTATAATTTTGTAAATATTAATTATAATATATGTACATATTAAAACTAAAATAAAACACTAAAATAAAATATGTAAAGAAAATATATAGGTAAAATACCTGTAATTGTACTTAGAGAATAAATACTCCTATTTATTTAAGGGTATATATTATATCAGAAAAATATAATAAAAATATATTTTAGTATATAAGAATAAGTTATAATTGTATAAAATAATAAATAAATTAATAAAAATAAAAATAAAAAATAAAAAATGAAAGATCTAAAAATATAGATAAATATACCTACATATAACCCTGAAAAGCAACTTGTAATTAAAAAGCCCAAATATAAATAATAATAATAATAAAATACTTTATTAAGTAATAAACATTTTTTTTTATTTTTTAAGTTAAAATTGATAAATCGTTTTCTATCAAATATTGATTTTTTTAATATTTTTTGGCCAGGTTTTTCCTAGTCGGTCTACGTGGACCAACCAGGTGCAGTCTGGAGTTGACCGACGGTCAACTCCTTTGACTTCCCCTGCCCATGTTAGAACCTCATTTCTTGCTATTTATCCATTTTTTATAGGCTGCCCCTTGCATTCTATTGGATCGATTCCTTCACGACTTTTTGTCCTCGATTTGCGATCTTACACGTCAGCATCTTGTCTCGAGGATTGGATGAATGTGTTGTCAGATATGCCTTGTTCTTTGGAGCCACTCGACCACATGTACATAGCTGACCCCCCAACCTTCTCTTACACTTTGAACCCCTTTTGGTCATCTCTTTCCCTCCTGATGCGCTCGTTGGCTAGAGGATGGTGACAGCACCTTTGCCACACACTTAGGTGGTCGAAGGAACGGTCCTAGGGCGGTCTCCACCACCTCCACTACACGTCGACGTCGAGGTCTTGCTTTACAGTTCTAAGCCATTTGAGGTAACTTTTTCTTCCATTTTTGTCATTTTCCTATTAGCCACCCTCGACGTTCGTTGGAGCTAGCCTCCGGCGAACCTCCCACTTGTGCTCCACCTATTTGCCGACCACCTAACTGATGAGCCGAAAAATCGAGAGACTAAGGGGAGAAGGTATCAATGGTCATGCGACCTCATCCTCTCGGGTTGGACTCAATCAAGAAAACTCGAAGACCACCAAATAAATGAAATCAATCAAACAAAGCAAATAGCAGTCTCGCTATTTTATTTAACCTGGTATAGCTACCAGGGTCGAACACAAGGAGCACGGATTGGGCAAATTCTACGAAGTAGTCGGGGCTCAAAATAAAAACAAACAAATTATTTTTTGGTGGATTTTTATATTTTTAAATTTTTTTGTGATTTTTAATGTTAATAAAAATGAGTAAAAAAGGCAAAAAGACACAACCAAATATTTATTAAACACACAAAAACAAGTCAGAAAATAAAAATAAAAATATTTTTGGATTTTATACTTTTTCAGGTGTTATTGTTATTTTTCTCAGATTTTTATGATTTCTAATGAATTTTCTAAAAATGAAACAAAGCTAAAAATGCAAATCAATGTGCACCAGAATCTAAAGGCTATTTAAAAATATATAAATAGCCTATAAAATTCTAGAGAAAATTTTATTATAAACTACAAATAAAAATCTAACTAAGGGAATTGGAATTGCATTTTTTTATTTTTTGTTAATTTTTAATAATTTTTATGAGTTTTTTAGTGTTTTTAGAATTTTAAGGTTTTTATAAATCCAAATCAAACAAAGATTGGATAGAATTAAAAACACAACAAAACATGCATTTAACATTTTTAGTCGATTTTTCAATTCAAACATAAGCAAATTGTAAGGTTTTTAAATTTTTAAAAATAGAAAGTGAAAACAAAAATGTCCCAAAAATTCATTGAAACTTTTACAACGTGGCAGGAGCCACATGGTCAAATTTAATGAAATTTGGGTGAGAAACGATATTTTATTCAATCCAATCTAAGACAAGTAGTACACAAGGACCTATATGTAATTACTGAAAAGTTATCAGCCAAATAATAACACGTGTAAAGACTATAGGGCTGAAAATGCAAAAATCCTAGATCCGCACGAGGGCGGCACGTGAGTCACATAGGCAGGGGTATAAATGTCATTCTTATTTATAAAACTTCAAATAGTAATAGCAGTAAAGTCCAGGAAGAAATATGTAAATGACCCAGAAAACACGTACAAGACCACGTGAGCTGCATTCACAGGGACTAAATTGCAATGAAAATAAACACGAGGTCCTAAATGCAAAATATCCAAAATAAAAAACAACTTCTAAAAATATTTACAGGACTAAACTAAAATATAAAAAGCGAAGAGAGACTAAGTATAATTTCCCCTTTATTACAGATCCGACGGTCGAGGGGTCTTTACTTGAGATCAAACGCCTGAGAGCGGGCGATACCCCTTCGACGATGAGTGGCTCTGATCTGATCCTCAGATGGATCCAACGGACGAGATCCTCGGTTGGTGGACGGTTGAGATTAGAACTGGCGATGAGGCTCGATCCGACGGCTGGGAGGCTCCCTGGAAGAACACCGATGAAATCTCCTCCGAGAGCTTCGATCGACCAATACGTGTGCCTTGGAGGTCCTCTGGAGCTGCTCTGATGGGCGAAATGAAGCTGAAGGTGGTCCGCAGCTGTTGGTGAGCTCTGATGAGGCCAAGGACACCTGAAGTGGCCCGGCAACGTCTAGCACCTGGAGCTCCTGTTCTTCAACTGTTGGACCTCCAAATGAGGTCTGTTTGCATCTAAATCTGTACAGGACGAATGCTGGGTCGAGGGCAAAATGCCTTAACTCGTTAGCGGGCAGAAGGGGCGAAGGGGTAAGGTGGAGCGGGGCCTTCCGACGAGGCGACGGCGGAGGAAGGCCGATATCTTGCTGTGGGATGAATTAGGGGGAATGAAGGGGTGCATAAGGTGGAGAGAAGATCGGTGAAGGTGATGATAGCATCGGAATGGCGAATGGATGAACGGATGACGCAGGATGACCGATGAAAGCTTGGTTGACTGTAATCGAAAAAGCAAAAATCAAAACGAACTACAGACTATCTAAGCTACATGATGGATGCATTCGTGTGGGCTGAAGGTTGTGGACCTTCGGGGGTCCTCGCCTCAATGGTTCGACACTTCCAAAGGCTCAGACTCGCCGGTGGCAGAGCACGACGAAAAGCTCGCCGGATCTAAGGCTAGAGGCCTCAATTCCTCGCTGCAACACGCTCCCTCTCTTGCTGTCACTCAAGGAAGAAGAATGGAGGTCTCAGGAGCCAAAGGCGATGGCCAATGATGCGGAAAAATGGCGATTCCGATGAGTTTTATATTCGATGAGGTCTGAGAAAGATGGAGATCGGGTGCACATTCCAAGGAGAGGACCCCTAAGGATGATGTCGGGCGTGAATCACGGGTCAATCCTCGGTAGTCTGAGCCTCGGATCGAGAGGAAAGATGGGTGGATCGATCCGGGATAAATAGGAGAAGTCGGGAGAAAAATCGGATCCGCGAGAGAAGTGGTCCAAGGGGGGCAGTTGACCGGGGTCAACGTTCCCCCGTGGACCAATCAGATTATTCACAATCAATAATTATTTAGAAATTGAATAAAAAAATAAAAAATTATTTTATTTTCAAATATTTACAAAATGAAAAATGTTTATTTATTTTCAAATTATTTTTTAGTGATTTTTATTTATTTTTAGAAAAAATAAATTATGTTATATACATTATATTATTATATATACAGGTATAAAATACCTATGTATTTCATACTTGGATTTTTATTATTTTTTGTATAAATACTCTAATTTTATATTTTATTTATTTACAACATAAAATTTAGAGTATAAAATAATTTTTATTTTTATAAATTATTTACAAGGGTGAAATAAATAGGTATAGGTACATATATACATGGTATATACAATGTGGAGAGAGAGAGAGAGAATTGATTTTATTTTGGGTTTTATTTTATTTTTATTTTTTTTATTTTATTTTTAGAAATACGTAAAAATTAATAAAAACCCATTTTTATTTTTGTTTTTTTGAAAGTAAAATATATACATAGGAAGGAGTGTACATGCAAGGTGAATGGCCCTATCTCTCTCTACTTGTTTTATTTGGCGTTCAGGCCAATGCTTGGCCCTCCCTTGGGGTTTGGGTTACTCGGTATTTATTCTAAATATCTTTGTCTTTTTCTTTATTCTTTATTCTTTTATTTTTGCACAAAAAACAAGATAATTATTCAATATTAACAAATGCATGCTTTTTGGTATCTTATTGTATTTACAACTATATGCATGGTATTTTGCCAAGATTTGTAGCAAAAAAATAAAAGAATAAAGAGTGATGAATGATTATTCATCACCCCCCTATACTTTACTTTGCTAGTCCCTTAGCAAACACTTATTTGAAAAAAAAAGTGAAAAGAAGAAAAAGAAAAAGAAAAAGAAGGGAACGATGAATCAACGTTGATTATTAAACTTGTCTTCACTAAATTGAAATATGGAGCTCAGTTAGATCTTTGGATTATTAATTTGTCAGAACCTTATTTGGACTTAGGTTTAAAACTTAACAGCCTCTAAGTTCCATTAATTTATAATCAAGACTCCTCAACAATCCAGATCAGAACATATGTACATACACAATCTCTGATGACTATGAATCTTTTTTGTATTGTGTAAGTGATATAGCTCCCCACCTCAGAAATAGCAAAGTGACAACCCCCTTCAACAACATAACTCTAATACCCTAGTCTAGCAACTCTTTCCTCGAGGAGCGGGGTATTCCCTTCTAAGTTCAAGTTCAACCGGCTCAAAAAGATGACGAAGAAGAGAATGGACCATGGCCAGTGTAGCCATGTATCCTTGGGAGCTCAACCAGTGTAGCTAAGTCTCCCTACTGCAAGCTTCATGAGATGGGCATGGATAACATAAGCTTGGCTTTATTTGACTATATACACTCTGGTGGAAATATCATTTTCTCTCAGACCCACCACCTTTTTGGAGGTATTATTTTCTTTTTGCACATTTTTTTGATGTGCATATGTGCAACATATCTACATGGTGCAGCATATATACATAAGGAGTTTTTCCTCTTGAGCCAGTAGACTATCCCTCTTTTGAAGCTTTATTGCAACCCACAACTCCTGTCGTTAGACCTCACTGCTACCAGACCTGAATGTTTACGTTTTTAAGTGTTCTACTTAGGCTCATCATGATGACATATGATCATATCCTAGTGGACTCAAAGAATTAAGTCACCATGGACCTGAAAAGTCTCAATCCTAAGCCCTATAAGGTTCCTCTTAGAATTAGGTGGATTAAGATCTTAACCAAGCTCCATTTTTCAATTTAATTCCAGGCTAGTTTAAATATCAACTATGATTCAGAAAAACTATACAAATATTTACAAAGATGCAACTTTTACAAAATTTTTGAAAATGTGCAAAAATTTTGAAAATTTTTGAAAACATGGATGTATGCATGAATGCAGAAGTTTTGCAAAACATTTACATACATTTACATAAGGTTTTTGCAAACTTTTTATTTTTCAAACATTTTACAAAAATTTTGTACACTATACATAATTTTGATATCAAAATATTTACACACCATTTACACACAAAAGATTTTTACAAACATTTTTACAAAAATAGTTTTGTACATAGCTATATATGTCTAATAAAGAATTTTATGTATAAGAAAATTTTCTAATTTTTATGGATTTTTAAGGATTTTTAACCATTTTTATTTATTTACACACTTACACAAAGTACGAGTTATGGCTAAAGTATATATGAAATATAAAAGACACCCCCCTTACTTAGCTCGAACGATGTCCTCAGAGTGAATCTAGAGCGACGAAGAAGACATAACTCGTGCTTAGTATAGGGAAGTGAAAAGAGAGGCCATACTACAACGACAAATGAAAGAATAGAAATAAAAAGGAATCCCGGGGTTTCCCCTATGCTTAGGTTAAAGTAATCCTAAGTATAGCAGGTTGTACACAAAGGGAAATCCGAGTGGAGAATGTACAGAGTCTACCTCCCCTATACTTAGGGTAAAATATCCCTAAGTATAGGAGGCAAAAACAGAGGCAGAAAGAGAAGACAAATATATACAAGATAGAAGGAACGACATTACTCCCCATATACTTAAGGTGAAGAATCCTTAAGTATAGGCAACAACAGGAGTAATGAAACAGAACGAAAGGATCAACTCGATGTTTTACACCCCCCTATACTTAGGATGAGGTATATCTTATGTATAGCAAAGATAATCCTAAACAAGACCTGGGGTGAAAACAAAAATAGAAGAAGGAAGGAACAAATCAAGACGAAACATGTATATACAAAGAGTACAATGTTGAGGTGCCTCTCAACAAGCGCTAGGTTTTACGCCCCTAGCTGGGCACAAAGGCTAGGACAATGCGGTATCAAGGTTCAGGACGGCATCTGTAAGGCGAATGTCGTACTGTCGTCATAGTCGTTTTAGAGGAACTACGACGAAATCAACAATGTAAATGAAGACACCCAAGTAGGCAATCTGGCGGGTGTATGCTACCGGGCGAGGATATGGGAAGATGTAATCGGGATCCGGTAGCACAAAAGACATCATCGGCTCAAGATCAGAATGGAGTGGAAGTGTAGAGCCGAAGAAATCAAATGTGGAGAAAGAAGGATCAGTCATGGAATCCTCCATGTTAATCAACGTCTCAAAAAGGAGTGGAATGTCAGGATCAGGAAGCTCCCTAAGAAAACTGATATCCGATGCACATAATGGTGAAAAATCAGATAGATCATTGAATATCTCAAAGATCAGCTCATCCTCGCAAGGGTCGTCGAGGTGAGACAATTCAGAATCAGAAAGATCAGAAGACTCGGTTTCGTAATCCGACAGATTGGATACACTATCATAAAGTGAAATCGAGTACGCATCGTGAGGGGCATCCTCTCGTAGATAACCCTCGGGGAGTAATGCAAGATCATCGGTGAGAAAGGGAAGATCAGAATCTATAAGGACATCTGCACTACCGGCAAGCACTCACTTCGTGCACCAAAATGCATCATATGCTAAAGTCTGCCTCTGGTCAATCTTGAAACATGAGAAGGTACTGGTCAACAACGTGGAATCTGGCGATGTGGCTGAAACTGATCCTCGAGCTGTGGCAATGCTGGATATCATCTGCTCCTCATGGAATGGATCTAGCTCATCAATTTGGAGGACAAAGGGCTCAAATACGGGACTATCTACATCTGTCATCCCAAAGAGGTGTCCCGTATCGAGTTGTGGCTGCTGGGCTGAGTCATGATATATGTCTAAGTTGGAGAAGTATCTCTGCAAGGTAGAAGCTGAGTCGTCTGGGATTTCCAGATCATGGACTTTCACCAACCAACCTCATTGAGATCTTCATGAGGAGGATGACCGCTGATCAGATAGCACTGGTAGTGCCCTCGTGTGGTGGTTAACACCACAGCCCTAACAGTGATTTACTTGATGCCATCTTGAGAGCACTTTCATAGACTCCATCTTCACGAGATGCATTGGTCAGGGCAACACATGAGGATGATGCAGTACCAGTAGGGTGTGCCGTACTTCCTGAGGATATAGCTTCTACACACCAAGTCGAGGACATGGATTCTGCTATACTACAGACGATAGAGGAGATGACTGCCACAGTGGATGTTCTGACCCAGAGTCTGATCAAGTTCCCATTGGTCTTCCAGGTGGAGTTCGAGTCAGCCCCATACTTTTCAGTCGACGAGTCTTGGATATCAGATCTTATGATATTCCAAGAGATGGAGGAGCCCACACTACTACAACCATCGATACAGACATTTCAATCTCCTCAAGAGGTCAAGAAACCTCAGCCATGCATCATGCACTGGCTCCTGGGGGTCTACTCAAAAATCTGTGATCAAAGACTGCATCATATATGCTCTACGTTGGGGATAATATCTCTGTAGAAACTCTAGGCAAAGCTCTCCCCATGTAGCAAATCTACTTCCCAATCGTCTGTGATATTTCATGGCTCTTCCCTGAAGTGAAAATGGGAAGGTCTTCAGCATTAGCTCCTCCGAAGTGATATCCGAATATATCTAGGTCTCTCAGAACTCCTCGAACTCGGACAGATGAAGATATGGCTCCTCGTGCATCTCCCCTGAGAATGTCGGCAGTCTCTGAAAGAACTCCAAGTCAAGAATGAAGCGACTGAATGTAGAAGCTGACTGGGCTTCCTGGTCCATATGCTCATCTATCAATCTTTCGCCGGAGATATCTGAAACTCGCCACTGCTCTCTGTGGTTGGGTGTGGAGTGCACTCTCATCCCAACAATGGAATCATCCGGGTCTCGCATCTATTCATTCTGATCTCCACGGACGTCTAGCACATCATGCCCAAAAGAAGGGTGGGAAAGGGTGGGAGAGAACGGAAGCTCGGTCAGAGTTCCGACCTCCCTCGAAGATGGACTGGAATGATGGGAATAAGAAGGTGAAGAAGCCGCAAGAGTCGGCCAGAAAGGAGGGAGATCCATCATCCAAGGGTGGACAGAGAGAAGAAGAAGAAGAATAAAGGGTGGGTGGGAGGGAAAAAAATAGATGACTGGAAAGAGTAGATGGAGGAGAAAAAGGCGGATGGGATCTGGTAAACAAACAAGATCGGTCAAGCAATACCCTTGATTCACCTACGCACACAGAGCTGATGATCGTGAAGGTTCGGTCTTTTATCTTGGGGTTTTTATTTAGGTGATCAAACAGTCTTTCAGAGCGATTAAGCGAGCTGATAGGAATCCAACGCCCCCTGGAGACCGTCCCGATCCCAAGCTATATCTTTCCTAGCCTGTACAAGCCGCGGACCGTTTACCAGCTACCCGATCGGATCGCTCTGTTAAGGATATCGCGACCCACTTTACCGAAGACCAGAGCGATCCTCACTAGAGAACGACTAGCTCAAAATCATTAATCTGAAGAAGGGTCGGATATGGCTCTATCCTAGGGTGTGTATCACTCTCTCGCTCATCCAAAGCAAGCAATGAGGGGATTGCTCTCCCAAGACAAATTATTAGGTGAATGTCTTTTAGGATCAAGTTCGATTAACAGTCCTAATTTTATGGTTTTTTTTAGTATTTTTTCAAAAATCAAACATCATCTAACGAATTTTCCGATTTCCTTTTCATTCCAAAGTCCATAAAATAGAGGGAGGAAGACAGAAAAGCTGATGTGCGATGAAATCTACGAATGCATGTACGAGATAGAAGGCGTACCTTTCTCTAGCAGTCTACATGCAATATGATCCGTGCATAAATTTAAACTAAGCTATATGGATGCAGTGCGAGAACCGTCCCAAATAGAAGCTTCTATTATCGTGAAGCACATATTTATTTGTCTAAGTCCAAGCGTGTACTATAGGAACGGATAGTCTATTAGGGGCTTTGGACCTAATGCAACATGGCTCAATCAAATAAAAGCCTAAATCTAGGGGCTCAAGCATAAAAATCCACGTGAAACAAAAGAAAATAAAGCGATGAAAACAAAAATGCGGTGAGGTCCCCCGAGCACACCGGTGCTCGGCGAAACAAACCTCGAAAAGTCAACCAAAAGTCTGAGTATCTCTGAGTTGTCCCTGTATTATTACAATAATACAGTCTGAAAAAGAAACTAAACTAAGCTAAGCTAAATCTACAGCTAAACTAATCTCCCAAACTCATGCTCGCCTATCTCGCGCTCTCCTGCGGCTCTATACAGAAAAAAAGCCACTTCTGAATCCCGTGGTTGCATCGGCTTCCCGAAGAAGGCTGCCTCAGTCCTCAGGCCCTCGCAAGAAAACTAAATAAGAGATATGTTAGACCACAATTATTATATGAAAAATGAAATAAAAAAAATAAAATGCAAAAATAAAAATAAAAACAAAACAAATAAAAAGAAATAAAAACAAATATAAACAAATCAAAAACAAAAATAAAAGAAAAAGAAAACAAAAGAAAATAAAAGAAAATGAAAAAGCCACGAAAACTGCGAAAGAAATAAAAGCCATGAAAAAGCTGACTACTAAGCCGTGCTTCCCGGCAACAGCACCATTCTGATGAGATGAAAATTCGAGAGACTAAGGCGAGAAGGTATCAATAGTCGTTGCGACCTCAACCTCTCGGGCTAGACTCAATCAAGAAAACTCGAAGACCACCAAATAAAGGAAATCAATCAAACAAAGCAAATAGCGGTCTTGCTATTTTATTTAACATGGTATAGCTACCAGGGTCGAACACAAGGAGCACGAATTGGGCAAATCCTTTGAAGTAGTCGGGGCTCAAAATAAAAAGAAATAAAATATTTTTTGGTGGATTTTTGTATTTTTAAATTTTTTTTGTGATATTTAAATTTAATAAAAATGAATAAAAGAATGCAAAAAGGCACAACCAAATATTTATTAAACATATAAAAACAAGTTAGAAAATTAAAATAAAAATATTTTTGGATTTTATACCTTTTCAGGTGTTTTTGGTATTTTTCTCAGATTTTTATGATTTTAATGAATTTTCTAAAAATGAAACAAAGCTAAAAATGCAAATCAATGTGCAGCCAGAATATAAAGGCTATTTAAAAATATATAAATAGCTTCAAAATTCCAAAGACAATTTTATTATAAACTAGAAATAAAAATCTAACTAAGGGAACTAGAGTCGTATTTTTTGAATTTTTGTTAATTTTTAATAATTTTTATTATTTTCTTAGTGTTTTTAGATTTTTAAGTTTCTTATAAATCCAAATTAAACAAAAATTGGATAGAATTAAAAACATAACAAAACAAGCACAAGGATTTTTTTATTTCTAGAGTGTTTTTAATATTTTAGTCAATTTTTCAATTCAAACAAAAGCAAATTGCAAATTTTTAAAAATAGAAAATGAAAACAAAAATGTCCCAAAAATTCACTGAAATGTTTACAACGTGGAAGGAGCCATGTGTCCAAATTTCATCAAATTTGGGTGAGAAATGATATTTTATTCATGCCAATCTAAAACAAGCATCACACAAGGACCTATATGTAATTACTTAAAAGTTATCAGCCAAATAATAACATGTGTTAAGACTCTAGGGCTGAAAATGCAAAAATTCCAAATTCGCACGAGGGCGGCACGTGAGTCACACAGGCAGGGGTATAAATGTCATTCTAATTTATAAAACATCAAACAGTAATAATAGTAAAGTCCACGAAGAAATATGTAAATGATCTACAAAACACGTGCCGGACCAGGTGGGCTACATTCACAGGGACTAAATTGCAAATAAAATAAACACGAGGTCCTAAGTGCAAAATGTCCAAAATAAAAAACAACTTCTAAAAATATTTACAGGACTAAACTGAAATATAAAAAGCGAAGAGGACCTAAGTATAATTTACCCTTTATTACAGATCCGACGGTCGAGGGGTCTTTACTTAAGATCAAATGGCTGAGAACGGGCGATACCCCTTCGACGATGAGTGGCTCGGATCTGATCCTCAGATGGATCTAACGGACGAGATCCTCGGATGGGTGACGGTTGAGATTAGAACTGGCGATGAGGCTCGATCTGACGACTGGGAGGCTCCCTGGAAGAACGTCGATGAACTCGCCTCCAGCGAGCTTCGATCGGCCAATACGCACACCTTGGAGGTCCTCCGGAGCTGCTCTTATGGGTGAAATGAAGACGAAGGTGGTCCGCAGCTACTGGTGAGCTCCGATGAGGCCAAGGACACCTGAAGTGGCCCAGTGACGTCTAGCACCTTGAGCTCCTGTTCTTCAACAGCTGGACCTCCAGATGAGGTCTGCTTGCATCTAAACCTGCACAGGACGAAAGCTGGGTCGAGGGCATAATGCCTCGACCCGTTAGAAGGCGGAATGGGTGAAGGGGTGAGGCGGAGCGGGTTCTTCCGGCGAGGCGACGACGGAGGAAGGTCCATATCATGTTCTGGGACGAACCAGGGGGAATGAAGCGGAGCAGAAGGTGGAGAGAAGATCAGTTAAGTTGATGGTAGCGTCGGAATGGCAAATGGATGAATGCATGACGCAGGATGACCGATGAAAGCTTGGTTAACCGGAATCAAAAAAGCGAAAATCAAAATGAACTACAGTCTATCTAGGCTACATGATGGATGCATTCCTCTAGGCTGGAGGTTGTGGACCTCCGGGGGTCATCGCCTAAATGGTTCAACGCTTCCAGAGGCTCAGGCTCGTCGGTGGCAAAGCACGGCAAAAAGCTCGCCGGATCTGAGGCTAGAGGCCTCGATTCATCGCTGCAACACGCTCCCTCTCTTGGTGTCACTCAAGGAAGAAGAATGGAGGTCCCAGGAGCCGAAGGCGATGGCCAAAGATGCGGGAAAATGGCAGCTCCGATGAGTTTTATATTCGATGAGGTCTAAGAAAGATGGAGATTGGGTGCGCATTCCGAGGAGCGGACCCCTAAGGATGATGTCGAGTGTGAATTACAGGTCAATCCTCGGTAGTCGGAGCCTCGAATCGAGAGGAAAGATGGGTGGATCGATCTAGGATAAATCGGAGAAGTCGGGCAAAAAATCATATCCGCGAGAGAAGTGGTCGAGGGGGGGGGCAGTTGAACGGGGTCAACGTTCCCCCGTGGACCAATCAGATTATTAAGAATCAAGATATATTTAAAAATTAAATAAAAAATCGAAAACGATTTTATTTGAAAATATTTACAATATGTAAAATGTTTATTTATTTTCAAATTATTTTTTAGTGATTTTTATTTATTTTAGGAAAAATAAATTATGTTATATACATTATATTATTTTATATACAAGTATAAAATACCTATGTATTTTATAATTTGATTTTTATTATTTTATTTTTGTACAAATACTCTAATTTTATATTTTTTTTATTTACAACATAAAATTTAGAGTATAAAATAATTTTTTTTATTAATTATTTACAAGGGTGAAATAAATAGGTATAGGTACATATATACATGGTATGTACAATGTGGAGAGAGAGAAATGATTTTATTTTGGGTTTTATTTTATTTTTCTTATTTTTAGTTTATTTTTAGAAATATATACAAATTAATAAAAACCCATTTTTATTTTTGTTTTTATGAAAATAAAATATATACATAAGAAGGAGTGTACATGCAAGGTGAATGGCCCTATCTCTCTCTACTTTTTTTATTTGGCGTTCAGGCCAATGCTTGGCCTTCCCTTGGGGTTTGGGTCACTCGATATTTATTCTAAATATCTCCTTTTTCTTTATTCTTTATTCTTTTATTTTTGCACAAAAACATGCTAATTATTCAATATTAACAAATGCAAGCTTTTTGGTATCTTATTGTATTTACAACTATATGCATGGTATTTTGCCAAGATTTGTAGCTAAAATAAAAGAATAAAGAGTGATGAATGAGTATTCATCACTAACTGCCACCACTCTCTTCTTCCCTAGCCATTTCCCTACGCCCACCGCACCTTCATTCCTCCCGATCCATCTTAGATCTGGACATCAGCTACTCATCCTCCACCAGCCGCCGAAGCAGCTCCACCCACGTCCCTTACGCCCCATTACCCTTCCAATAGGGTCGAGAGATTTTTTCCCTTGACCCCGTATACCTTCTGTGCAGGTACGAAGGCCCAAGAATCGTTGGAGGTCAGTTTTCATTATCGCTGGAGGGTCCTAGAGTCGTTAGGCATCTTCGACCTCGACGGCGAGCTCCGGTGGCCGTTGGTTTGTTTTGAAGCTTCCAACCATTAGAGGGAACTTCCAGGAAGCTTTTAGGCCATTTTGGAGAGTCAACAACTGTCGGAGTAGCGAGATCTGGTCGGTGGACCTGCGCCTCGGTGGAGTTCTTCCCGGTTCATCCTCCCGCTCCCTCCGTCGTTGGATGAGGGCTTGTCCTTGGAGAGGAGCAGCATGCGTCAGATCTGTTGGAGCTGCAATCTTCTGATCTCCTGGGCGATTTAATCGCAGCCATCTGTGCCCAACCGTCATCAACACACATGAGAAAGCCACGTGGATAAGCGGGCACATCGCACCTTTTCGCTCGCGCTTTGTTGGGGTATTTTGCGATATTAACCCCGCATTTATTTGTATTTATTATTTAAACCTCAAACATTCCTCCACCACTACAATATTTTTGTAATTTTGCAAAAAGGCCCCTAGACATTACATAATTACATATAGGTCCTAGACACGACTCCTCACGTGACACATCTCGTGAGGGGACATTTTGTAGAGGACCCGCTAGGCTTTTGTTTATTTCTATTTAATCCATGAACTTTTATATTCAGTTATATATTTTTGTAAAATTTGCATCAAGGCCCCTGGGATTTATGTTATTTACAAAAAAGCCCCATCTAGTAATTTAGTATCTTTTTGTTCCTTGTATTTATTTTATATAGGTATATTTCTCTAAAAACTCTTAAAAAATTAGGATCTATGCCTGTTGTAGTGTAATTTCCTACTATCATTTTGGTTTTTAATTTTATACATTTTATCTATTTTATAAAAATTAAAAAGGGTCCTTTTTGTCCTTGTTTGCAACAAAAAAACCATAAAAAAATATAAGAACGTTTTGAAAAATTCTCAAAAAATAATTTGTTTATTTACGTATTTTTAACATTCAGAGTAAAAATCACCAAAAATTATAAAAGAAAACTCAAAAAATAGAAAAACCCTTAAAACCTTTAGAAATTTTATAAAATTCCTAATTTTTCCAAAATTCAATTTTTGTTTCTGTTTTTCTCTATATTATTATTTATTTATTGAAATTAATTGGGAGATTTTTTATATTATTTGATATTTTTAATCTCCATTTTAATTTTGGGTATTAACTACATCGCTATTTTTTGGAATTTTTTACTTTAAAAATACATAAAATTTAGCAAAATTTCCAAAAAAATCACAAAAGAGTAAAAAAATTATTAAAAGCCAAAAACATTTTATTTTCATTATTTTGGCTATTTTTATTATTATTTATATTTATATTAGTCTATATTGTATATATATTCTATATATAGCTTTAATATATATTTTAAAAGAAAGAGAAATATCAAAATATCAAAATATACAAAGAAAATATAGAAAGAGAAAATTCAAAATTCAAAATATAAAAATATAAAACAAAAGTAAAATAAAAAATTTATATAAAAATCTAAAAGCCACAAAGAAGACACATAGACAAATAATTTCACAATCACTTTTGTGTATTAATTTGTCCAATCTAACTGTTTGCTCCCTGTGTTCGACCTCTACATGCGTTCACACTATACACATCCATTGTACAGTTATAAAAAAAATTTAACCCCATATTGCTTTTCATTGTTTTATTATTATTTGTGGGTTAATAGTTGAATTTAGCAATTTTCTAAAGTGATCAACTCATCGACTGCGGTCTTGCCTTGTGAGACCGTACGACCCTCTGCAAAATCGCTATTTCAAATGGCGCCATTATCGGGGAGCAACTGTGTTTAGATTGGCTTTGTACTTGATTATGATTATTTGTCTATTTTTTGCCTCATTTATTTTCTCTATTATTTGATATAATTGAGCTGTCTAACTACCCTCTCTTGTTAACTTTGTATGAGGTATCGCGGATCGAGGGAGGCACTTTACTCAAGGCTTCTGCACATCCACGTGAAGTCGACTTGAGACTCATGACTTAGCATCGAAGTAGACTTGGACAGATTTTTGAATACAGAGCTCCATTTTATTTTATTGTATTGTGTAATTTAAGTGAGAGAGAGAGAGACCATTTTATTGTAATAACTTAAATAGGACTCTCTCTTGGATACTACACACTACATGAGGTTCAGTGCCTGAGGGATTGTTCCCTTGGGGCCTCGTCGGATTTTTCACGATTTTCATCGCCTTTCTTCATTTGTTTTTCGATTTTTATTTTCTTTATTTTGTGTGATTGAGTCCTTAGGTGTAGAATCGCTTGTCGATAGTCTTAAGGCCAATCACCTAATATTTTGCATGTACCTACAGTATCGTTTGGACTTAGACAAATCTAATTGCTAATTATTTGGATTTGAGACCGCGTGCCGAGAGAGGTCGCATACAGCGCGTGTAGGACCCGTTGTCATGGGCATTGAGTGGCATCGAAGACCGGACCTTGGTCTCTCATCTGAATAGCTAGCGTCTTGTCCTTCATGTTAATAGTAGTTGTTCACCTAGGATGATTTCATCGGCTGCATTGCATATAGGTAGGATTCAATTCTATTAAGCACCTTTGCATGTAGAGTGCTAGAGGTAAGGTGAGCATCCCTCTTTAAGCATACATCATCGTTTTCGCCTTGCATTGCTTTTCCGACTCTACCGTCGTTTTTGATCACTTAGGTGCTAAGTAAAATTGACTCTAGGCGTGTGCAGTTCCTATTAAAAAATCCATAACAATAAAATTAGGGTTGTTAATATTACTTGACCTTAAAAAAGCCCAAAAAGAAAAATATTTATCTTGGGGCGAGTAATCCCCTCATTGTCTTCGTTTTAACTTACTCACGTACACACTAAGGATTTGTGCTCAAATCCCATCAAGCCACCTAAGTGATTATACAATTTTTAACTTCTCACCTAACTCTAAAACATACAAGATAAAAAGACTACACTTCCACGGTCTTCATCGAGTTGAGTAGGTGAATTGAGGGGTGTATTTGATTTGTGTGCATTTGTTTGTGTTTGCTTGTGTGCATTCTAGATCGTCTATGCGCATTTGTGCCTTTTTCTTCATGCTCTTAATTTGACCATCGTACTCTACCGATCATTTTTCCTTTTGTTTCGAGATGGCCAACTGGAGCGATTTTTATCTGACCTTCACGGGTCCCTCGTACCCTCTAGTTGGTCCACCTCCCTTTTTCATGGAGGACATTGCTCCTGATTTTTGTACACATCCGCCTCAGCCACAGTTTCAGGACTCAGACTTTTATCCACCTCCATGTTCACATCTACTTTCACATCCACTCGAGACTAATCTGTTGGAGTCACCTCTCATTATATCCATACTTTAGACTTTGTTCTAGTTCTTGGAGCATACGAATTCGAGGATTGACGACTTCACTTTCCTAAATAGGAGCCTATTGATGCTTCACGATCTGACGATATTGATTCGATTGAGGATTTCCTTGAGAGCTTGCAATCACCCAAAACAAAAAAATTAGAAAATTTTAAAAATGCAAAAAGAATTTGGGAGACATGTAGTTGATTTAGACTGTGAAGAGATGGAGCACTCATCACATCTTGTCCCACCTTTGACCCCGAGGATGTCGCTATACAGACTTCTCTTGGTCATCCTTGTGTATATGTTGACTCCGATCTCCTCCCTTATATGGAGGAGATCCAAAAATTTTAAAAATCCTGATTGAACCCAAAGTGGTGGTAACTATTCATGAGATTATCCAAGCCCTACTTCACCAGGCCATGATCTAATTATCTGCTCCTCAACCCAAGAAGAGAAAGTGGAGGACCAGATCTGAGCATCATATCTTGACCATGGCCACTGCCCATGTCATCACACACTGTCCCATTCCTAGAAAAAGGAACACTACGACACCATTCATCCGATGCACCATATCTGGCCATACTTGTAATCACACTCTCCTTGACGGTATTGCTTCGATCAGCATCATACTCTTCTTGCTGGTAAGGTCTCTTCACATAGGGCCTCTCAAGAAAACCAGGACGATAGCTCAATTTGTTGATGGATCTATCAAGAGGCCAAAGGGTATTCTAGAGAACGTCGTCATGTGGATTCAGGGCACGAGCCACGCCGTTTACTTTGTCGTAATGCCCATGGAGACCTACACTGGGGAGCACTCTCTAATCATCCTGGGACAACCATTTATCACCTCTGTGAGAGTCGTTATTGATTATGGATTAGGAGAGATTCACTTCCGTCCTATTGACGAGAGTGAGGTGATCATCACTACACTTATTGTTGATTAGAGACCAGCACCTGATGTGATTACTATTATCTTAGCTGACCCAGAGGACCATGACCTCGATGAGACTATTAGACACTTTTGTTGCATGTTGGATTCGACTGAGACTCGAGAATTCCTCCCCATGGAGGGAGACTTGGAAAGTATGGACCTCGAAGTTCCTTCTTCTGGAGCTTGGCAATGTGTTGATGACATCCGCGGGATTTACATGATTGACACCTGTGAGTGGAGGGCAGACATTGATGAGACTAAGGACGAATTTGATTTGATTGCTTTTGTTCAGGAATTCTGGCCTTTTGCTGAGAATGATGATCTGGTTGTGACTTTTGAGGATGAACATGATTCAGCTACTTCCACTAATGAGTTCGTTCCTTTTGGTTTTGGCCTAGGAGAGACCTCACAGGACAACCTTGACTCTACTTCTTCCGATGATGAGTCCGTACCTTTTCACGTTGATATCAGCGAGACACCAAAGGCCGGACCTAGCCACACTACTTCCACTGACCTGTCTATGTCGTTATATCCTAGGACCAATGAGGATCTTCACCAGGTAGATCCTGATAGGTCTTCGTTTGCTGTGGACCCTGATATCGACATGCACCTTGTCAGTTCCATCCCTCAACGGTCCTGCAAAAAGGTTCGCTTTCAACCTTCTTGACCTATGTACATCCATTCTGTTGTATATTCGTGTTTGTTTCCCTCTGTCCAACTACCGTTTCGCTCATCCACCCCATTCTCTTGTGTGCCTTGCTTAGGGCGTACCTTGTCCTAGGTATGGGGGGGGGGGGGTAGACGAGCTGATTGTTCATTTTTCGTTCTATTTCATCACTCTTGTTATTTCCTATACTTAGGGCCTCTCTTACCCTAAGTGTAGGGGGGGTGATGCGTACATTCTCTTCTATCTTCTTCCATCTTCATTTCCTTTTTCCTTTTTTCTTCTTTTCTTATTCTACCGAAAAGGTGTCGTCCCTTTTTTGCCAGTCTTCTATACTTAGGGCGTACTTTGTCCTAAGTATAGGGGGTGTGCACCTCGAGTGCTTTCATTCTTTGATCCTCTCCAATGTCTCCTCTTCTTGTCTATACATAGGGATAACATACCCTAAGTATAGGGGGAGATAGCCTGAGTACAATCTGTTCATTCCTACCCTTGACCCTCCTTGCCTTGTGTACAGTCTGTTATACCTAGGATTATTTGATTCTAAGTATAGGGGGACGATCGATTTCTCATTCATTTATTTCTTCCTTATTCATTTATTCTTTAGACTTTTCTATACTCAGTACGAGTTATGTCTTCGTCTTTTCTTTCTGATATGTGAGGACATAGATCAAGCTAAGTATTTGAGGGTCGTATATACTCCGTATATACTTTAACAATAACTCGTACTTCCGTGTTTTTTAATAATAATATGGCTAAAAATACTAAAAATTCATTCAAAACATTTAATAAAAAAGATGTTTATTATTCCTCAAATTCTTTTTGTATCTACGAATTAATAAATCTGGTTAAAATATTTTTTTATAAAATGTTTGAAAAATAGTTTGAAAATATTTTTGATAAATCTTTTGAAAATGATTTGGAAAACATTTTGTTAAATATTGTCAACCTTTGTAAATTATTGCGATATTTATACCTATAACCTTGAGTAATTTTGTAATTACCCCTGAAACCCTTGATGAATCATAATTACACAAAAAAACCCTGAATAAGTGCATCGTCCTACATCAATAACCCCCTGTTACTTTAATCCATAACTCAACTAGACTTTGGGTTAATATAACATATCCTCAATCTAACGACTAGAATTAATCCAAAATTAAAATTAAAAATAAAACCCCTCTTCCTCCCCTCTCTCCCCTCTCATCCCCAGTCTGTTGAATCACCTCTTCCCCTCCCTCAACACTCCCTCCCCTCCCTCCCTCCGCCCTGTCTAGACCTCAACACCGCCTTTCCAGCCCACACGCCCCTCAAACCATCGACGCAGCTCTTCCACCCCCACCATCCCTCGATGCGACTACAGCGCACCCTTTATCACTTTCTCTGTTGCTCCCTCGATGCGGTTCTGGCGCACCCTCTACCGCCCTCTCTATTGCTCCCTCGACGCAACTCGGCCACCCACTTTAGCCCTCGACACGTCTCTGGTTGCATCATCCACCACCCTCTCCGTTGCTCCCTCGACGCGGCTCTAGCACACCCTCCGCTGCCCTCTTCGTTGCTCCCTTGATGCAGATCTGGGAACCCTCCGTCGCCCTCTCTGTTACTCCCTCAATGCAGCTCTGTCACCCCCTTCAGCTCTTGGCACAACTCTGGCGCATCCTCCGCCGCCCTCTCTGTTTCTCCATCAACGTGGCTCTGGTGAACCCTCCGTTGTCCTCTTCATGTCTCCCTCGACGCGGCTCCGCCGCCCCTCCAACCATTGACACTTCCGTTGCCACCCCCTGCTGCGCCCTCCAACTCTAGACGTCGCCCCTTCCAGCTTTCGGTTGAGCCTCGTAGGGGGCTGGTGTATTGGCCGGAGGAGATGGAGCGGGAGGGATGGAGGCATCATTTTGTTTCATTGTGAACTTTCCTTCTGATGGCTTCCAAGGGGAAAAAAGAGACGATTTCTAGGACTAATACTTGCTCCATATCATACAAAAGTAAAGCTAAGAACATGAATATCCAACCAAGTGATTACTTTGATGTCCTCACAAGAATCAAGAGATCAAGAACAAGCATGAGAGATTGATCTCACATTAATTCCACCCATATGACTTACTATACACAACAATAACTTGTGTGTATTGCAGACATAATTAATATCTTCTTGATAACATCTAAAGGAGAAGATATCACAGGAACAATAGAAGATTGATATTAAGATGTGGAGACCTCTATGTGGAACAACACATCGAACAGCTTGAAAATGCCATAGGTCACTAGCATGGCGATCCACCCGCCAATCAGCACCCGCAGCGTATACTTTCTCACCGATGTCATGTCGAGGTAACCACCCGCAACATCGAACCCCAGCATTGATACATCGCGCTTCCTCCTCCCTCCTCTCCAGAATGCCATCATTGTGTTTGATCTGCAGAATGGCATCATTTGATAAATACGATGTGTTTTGAAGGGTAAAATTGTCAACATCTAACATTTCCCGTCAAAGTTAATGGAGAATCAAGACGGAACTTGACACAGGGTTATGTCATGTAAAAATTAAGCATTATTCAGTGTTCTGGATGTAATTCGTGATTATCGAGGGTTTCTAGGGTAATTATGAAATTACTCAGGGTTATATGTATAAATATCCCTAAATTATTTTTTTTGAAAAATTTTCATTGAGTGAAATAAAATGTTTGAAAAATCATTTGTAAATGTTTGGAAAATGGTTGCAAAAATCTTTTGAAAAATCTATGTATAGTGTTTGAAAAACCTTTGCAAATGATTTTCAAATAGGTGTAAATGTTTGTAAAAATTATTTGTAGAAATTATTTTGGGACAATTTTTTTCAAAAAAATCAAATAAGTTTGCAGAATATATGCATGACACTAAAACTCTTTACCAAACTATATATACCTATAAAAATTGATCACTTACTCCTTGTAAAGTATTAAAAATCCTAACTCTTGTAAGTATTTGTACCTAATTTGAGCCAAAATCTTTTGTTTGCAAAAATTACAAAAACATTTGCAAAACTAAGAAGACCGAAAACATTTGCAAAATCTTTTTGAAAAATACCAAAAAATGCATCTACATCATCTTTTCACAAAAAGTTCAAAACTTTGAAAATTGCATCACAAAAATATTTTCTGCATAGTATTTGCATAGCGTTAGCATATTTCGGATTAAGTTTGGTAATTAAATAAGTCTAAGTAAAATTCGAAGATTGGAACTTGGTTGGACCTTAAATCTACCTAATAACAAGAACCTTATAGGAGCTGGAATTAAGGTACTTCATGTCTACTTGACTTAAATCTTTGAGGATCATGAGACTTTGGTTCAATGGATTCTTGACTGCCTATGTGGAGTATTTTGGAGCACACGCACAACTCTTGTTGATAATGACCTAACTTGGACACCTGCACCTTTCACTTGGCTCAACTCAGTTGGGATGGTGAGGGGATTGGATTTGCTGGTATGAGACGCACATAAGTGGAAACATTTGTCCTCGTCTAGGGAGGGAAATGCACCCCAAGCCGTCCAATAGCAGAGATGTCTAAAGATAGGAGAGTGTGCGTTGCAATAATTCTTCAAAAGTGGGATAGTCTACTGACTCAAGAGGAAAAACTCCTTATGTAAATGCTGTTGTATATAGTATTTCAAAAAAAACTCCGAAAAAGGGGGCAGGCCTGATTGAAAATAAAATTCTTGTCAGAGTGTATATATTTGTATAGTCAATAAGCAAGATTGAGCTTCAAAGTCGCATCATGTGAGCTTGCAGCTGGATGACTTGACTACACTGGTCTTGCATCCTAGGATAGGTAGCTACACTGGCTACCGTCTATTCTTCTCTTCACCCCATCCTCCTGAGCTGGTTGTCACTTGAACTTAGAAGGGAATACCCCGCTTCTCGAGGAAGGATTTGCTGGATTGGGGAATATTGGGTTGTATGCTGGAGAAGTCAGTCTCTGTCATTTCAGTTGGGTAGAGCCGCTATCACTTACACTGTATGAGTCGGGTTCATAGTCGTAAGGATTTACGTATGACTTGAAGTATTCTGACCTGGCTACTAAGGAGACTTGAGTAGAGTTTTGGTATTTTCGAAGGATGTTGGATTTCAAATTTGATTCCCACTAAGGTTCTGATCGCACTAAAATTCCAAAGGTCTGATTTAAGCCCCAAACTTTGATTTTGTGAAGACAAGTTTGATAATTCAACTTAATCCAATTTCTTTCTTTTTCTTTTCTTCATTATTCTTTTCTGCACTTATTGCATAAGTGTTTGCTAGGGACTAGCAAAGGCATGTATAGGTGGGGCGATGAATCTCCATTTCATCACCTTTATTCTATCATTTTGGCCTTAAAAACCCTAGTAAATGCTTCTAAATACCCTTGATTCATGCATTTTAGCATCCGTGCATTATTATAAAAAAATGTTTATAAAATACTGCTTTTAATGCCAAAATTTTATAATAAAGAAAAGAAAAGAAAAAAATAAAATATTGAAGATATTTTGTGACCCGAAACCCCGAGACCTAGGCATCTCGATGACTCGGTCGTCAAGGAACAAAATAGGGGGAGATAAGGGTCTAAAATACAATAAAATCCCTTTGGTATATTTACACTTATTTTATTTTCCACTTTTTATATCGAAAATAAAGAAACTTTGTACATGAAAGTTGTAGATAATAAAAATTAAAAAATTACAAAATTGAGTTTACACAGAAATAATATAGAAAATAAAAGTTATGCTCTAAATAAATTTCCAAAATTCCAACTTCCCAGACCCGTATCTCTCAAATAAAAACTCAAAATATATTAAAATCACCTTTAATTGTATATAACTTTTAATAAGCTATTTAATGAAGGTAGTTTCATATTTTTTGGAGTTAAGGTGTGAAAGTTATGTTTTGGACCCCTATTGTATAGTTTACCTGATTAAAATATTTATTTTATTTATTCTTTATTATTTTTTATAAGTTTATATTTTTATAATTTTGTAAATATTATTTATAATATATGTACATATTAAAACTAAAATAAAACACTAAATAAAACACTTAAATAAAATATGTAAAGAAAATGCATAATTAAAATACCTAAAACAATCCCTATAGAATAAATACACCTTTTTATTTAAGTGTATATATTGTATCAAAAAATTATAATAAAAATATATTTAAGTATCTAAGAATATGTTATAATTTATGAAATAACAAACAAAATTAATAAAATTAAAAATAAAAATAAAGACCAAAAAACATAGATAAATATACCTATATATAACCCCTAAAAAGCAACTTGTAATTAAAAAGCTCAAAAAATAAATAAAAATAATAATAAATTACTTTATAAAATAATAAACATTTTTTAAGTTAAAATTAATAAAATTGTTTTCTATTTAATATTATTTTTTAATATTTTTGTCCAGGTTTTTCCTGGTTGGTCATCGTGGACCAACCTGGTGTAGTCTGGAGTTGACCGATTGTCAACTCCTTTGACTTCCCCTGCCGTGTCAGAACCTCATTTCTTGCTATTTTCTCCGATTTTTTAGACCTCCCCTTACATCCTTATGGATTGATTCCTTTGCGACTTTTTGTTCTTGATTTCTGCTCTTACACGCAGACATCTTGTCTAGAGGATTGTATCAATGCGTCGTCAGCTACGCCTCGTTCTTTGGAGCCTCTCGACCACCTATACAAAGCTGACCCCCTCCCCCCGACCTTCTCTTCCACTTTGAACCCCTTTTGGCAATCCTCTTTCCCTCTTGATGCGCTCGTTGGCTGGAGGATGGTGACAGCACCTCTGCCACACCCTTAGGTGGTCGAAGGAACGATGCTAGGGTGGTCTCCACCAACTCCGTCGCACGCTGGCGCCGAGGTCTTACTTCACAGTTCTACGTCGTTTGAGGTACCTTTTTCTTCCATTTTTTTGTTGTTTTCCGTCCTTAGGTTAATTCCCTACATTTCTTTTAGTTATTAATATCCTCAAATAGCCTAATAGCCACCCTCTACGTTTGTCGAAGCTAGCCTCCAACGAACCTTCCACTCATGCTCCACCTGTTTGCGGACCACCTAATCGCCACCACACTCTTCCCTAGCTGTTTCCCTACGTCCACCGCACCTTCACTCCTCCAGATCCATCTTGGATCAGGACTTCACCTCCTCTTCATCTGTCAGTCCTCGGAGGAGCTCCACTCGCATCCCTCGTGCCCCATTTCCCTTCTAATAGGGCTGAGGCTTTTTTCCCTAGACCCTGTATACCTTCTGTACAGGTTCGAAGGCCCAAGAATCGCTGGAGGCTAGTTTTGATTATCGTCGAAGGGTCCAGGAGGTGTTAGGCCTCTTCGACCTCGCCAGCGAGCTCCGGTGGTTGTTGGTTCATTTTGAAGCTTCCAACCATTAGAGGGAACTACTGGGAGGCTATTAGGCCATTTTCGAGTGTCAACGACCCTCGGAGTAGCGAGATCTGGCTGGTGGAACTTGACCTCAGCGGAGTTCTTTCCGGCTCGTCCTCCTGCTCCCTCTATCGTTGGATGATGGCATGTTCTTGGAGAGGAGCAACGTGCGTCGGATCTGCTGTTGTTGCAACCGACCGATCTTCCTTGCGATCTAATCGCAGCCGTCTGCGCCCATTCGCTCGTGCTTCGTTAGGGTATTTTACGATATTAACCCCGCATTTTTTATTTATTATTTAAACCTCAAACATTCGTCTGCTTGTATAATATTTTTTATAATTTTGCAAAAAGGCTCCTAGACTTTCCGTAATTACATCTAGGTCCATGCCACGTCACCTCATGTGATGCACCACTTGAGGGGACATTTTGCAGAGGACCCCTATGCTTTTGTTTATTTCAGTTTAATCCAGGAACTTTTATATTCAACTATATATTTTTGTATAATTTGCAGTGAGGCCCCTGGACTTTATGTTATTTACAAAAGGCCCTTGCAAGTAATGTAGTTTTTCATAATTTCTTATATTAATTCAAATAACTACATTGCATGTTGTAGTTAATTTCACGATACCATTTTGGTTTTTAATTTTAGGGCATTTTATCTATTTTATAAAATAAAAAAGAGTCCTTTTATAACTGTTTGTAATAAAAAAAATCCTTAAAAAAATAAAAATGTTTTGAAAAATTCCCAAAAAAATATTTTTGTTTTTTTATGTTGTTTTAACCTGCAGACCAAAAATCACAGAAAATTATAAAAGAAAACTCAAAAAATAGAAAAAAAAACTTTAAAACCTTTATCCCAAAATTTTTGAAAAATCAATTTTCTGTTTTTGATTTTTCTCTATTTTATTATTAATTTATATTAATTAATTTGGAGAATTTTGATACTATTTGGTATTTTTAAATCTCCATTTTAATTTCAAGTATTAACTTCATCCCTGTTTTTGAGTATTTTTAACTTTAAAAATATATAAAAATTAGCAAAAATTCCAAAAAACACAAAATAGTAAAACATTTATTAAAACCCAAAAATATTTTATTTTTGTTTTTTGGCTATTATTATTATTTACATTTATATTATTATATATTGTATATATATTCTATATATAGCTTTAATATATACTTTAAAAGAAAAAAATTGTAAAAATATCAAAATATAAAAAGAAAATACAAAAAAAACATTTAAATATCACAATACAAAAATATAAAACAAAACTAAAATAAAAAAATAATTAAAAATCTAAAACCCACAAAGAAGACATATAGATACATAGACACATAATTTCACAATAACTTTTGTGCATTAATTTGCCCAATCTAGCCATTTGCTCTCGGTGTTCAACCTCTACATGCTTGCACTCTATACACATCCATTGTAGATTTATAAAAATTTTTAACTCCGCATTTGCTTTTCATTGTTTGATTATTATTTGTGGGTTAATTGTTGAATTTAGCGGTTTTCTAGAGCGATCAAAACATCGACTGCGGTCTCGCCTTGTGAGACCGTATGACCCTCTGCAAAATCGTTATTTCAAACACCCCCTGGCCCAGTACACCAAATTCATTACATTCAAGGGAAAGGGATAGGACAATAGAATAGTTGGGGTGGAGACCGGTCTTCCACCCATTAAGAATAAGAAACCTCTACCTAAATAGTTTACGAGGAAGCTCCGCAGGTCATGGAGATCAACGGACTATGGTACAATCTCAATCCATTCAACCGACATGATGTCAATTCTACTCCTAATCCATGTCCACCATAGTCTCGTCCCGGATATCATCCCCAATAGCAGCAGCAACAACGTCCATATCAATAGCCCCGTCCTCATTACCCGCCACCACAACAACCGCAATATCAACGTTGGGGCCAACAGGGCTAGTTCCGTCCAAACCTGCAATACTAGCAACCCCAAGCCAGGCAAGGACATGGGCCCTCTCTTCTATCTCTCCAGAACTCCAGAGAGTACTTGATGGACTACATGGTATGAGAGTTGATATCAATCGACTCTAAAGATGGAGAGAGAAGCTCACCACACTGCAAACTGTGATTCCCACTCAAGTCCAACCAAACCCCAATAACCTTAGACATAAAGATCATGTAGTACCCTCAAGATATTCTTTACCTGAATAAGAGATCTTTTTGCATGATGATAGCAATTATGTTTCTTTCAAGAGCATAAAGACCATAATCATGCCTGATCAAGCAAGGAAATGCAATGACATAGCCTCAGTATATACTCTGAAGCATACCTCTAGAGACGAAGAGGAGGAGAGGCATCCAACACCATCAACAGATCACCCATGCCCAATGGAGTCAAGCGAGTCCTAATCTGAGGAGGAGGACATCCCGCAATAGTAGCAAACCTCGCATCGTCAGCACTTCCTGTTTCACAGTCTTGTCATCAGTTCGAGTCATTGTCTTGTATAAATTCCTATTTTTAATAAAGTGATATTTCAGTTCCTGAACTTGATGACTCAATCCCTTTCCCCATGCTCTATTGGTGGGAATGAAGAAAAATTTTAAAAATACAAAAAATGATGAAGAGATGGCACAAAATTGTAAAGAAAATATCAAGATCACCTTATCTTTAGACGAGATGATATAGCAAGATCTGGCATTCAAATACCTTAAGGTGAGATGCACACCAACTAGGATCAACAAAAAGAATCTGAATCGGATAAAGAACCATATTTTCTCCTTCCATACATCTCTGTTAATAAAAAATAATCTCCCTAGAAAGAAGAGGGATATATGTGCACACTTTGTAACAAGTCAGATCAATGATATCAAGTTTGCAAGAATCTTGTTAGAAAATGGTTCCTCCATCAATCTCATGCCCACTACACTCTTTGAGCATCTAAATCTAGGTCCTCTTAATAAATCAAGAGCCATACTTTAATTTGCAGACACAACAAATAAGAGACCCAAGGATGAGATCAGGAACGTTTGTAATCAACGTCGAAGGACAAAACTATCCGGTGGAATTAATAGTCTTAGACATGTATGTCCCAAGAAATTAGAATGATTCTTATATGATCTTAGGGAGACACTTACTAAGGATCACATGATGCATATTTAACTACACTTCTAAGAAATTCCGATTCGGTTATGTTAAGCTAGAAATGCAGCAGACAAGATTTTAGAGGCATGATTCAGAATCCATCATCGAGTCCGCTTCTTCCAGGTCTGAGGCAGAATGAAACATAGTCACGATAGTTGGGCTCTAGAGATAGAACTTGACTGCAATCGAAGAATCACTCTCACATGTAGAGGATATTGTCGACACAATAGTCTGCCAACTCATTCAAAAAGCCATCTTTGTGCATCCCCCTACACTCCTGGAGACTCAGAGGTCTACCTTGACCTATCAGTCCCATTTCTCATGGGACAATCTTGGGGTGGGGAAGATGGGTCAGACGAGGATTTTACCAAAATAAGATACATCTTTGGTGACCCGACCCCCGAAACTATACAGTTGGTGGTAGATGATGCTACATAGGATCCAACCACAACAACAATACAACCAGATTCAACATTGATAATGGAAGATTTCTTGGATGATACATATCTACCAGAGCTCAAATCATTGCCCCCTATTCTCAAATATGGCTTCCTTGCGGGACCTAAGGGGATGTTTCCTGTCATTATCAGCTCGCATTTGACTGAAGAGTAGGAAGCCTGCCTGTTAGAAGTATTAGAGAAAAATCACAAGGCAATAGAGTGGATATTGTCGGATCTCCAAGGGATAAAACCAGTTCTCTATTCATACCATATATATACCTTGAGGAAAACGCCAAGCCCTCCCATGAATTCTAGTGGATATTGAATCCAAATTTATAAGAAGTGGTGAAAATGTAGATAGAGAAATGGTGTAGAGCAGAATTCTTTATCCCATCAAAGTCTCCAAGTGGGTGGCACCTTTACATATATACCCGAAGAAGTTGGGATTCCATATCATCAAAAATGAGGAGGGAGAGGAGATCATGACATGAGTACACATGTCGTGCTGCATCTGTGTGACTACAGATGCTAGAATGCCTCAACGAAGAAGGATCACTTCCCATTGTCATATATTGATCAAATTATGGAGAGAATGATGGGAAGAGAATACTTCTACTTTTTGGGCAGGTAAGCGAGCTACAATCAAGTAGTTTTCACACCCGAGGATCAAGAAAAGACAACATTTACTTATTTGTTTGGTACTTATACATTCAAGTGCATGCCTTTGGGTTATGTAACGCCCCTAGCACTTTTCAACGGTGCATGATTGTGGTAGTTGCTGAGATGGTTGGAGATTTCTTGGAAGTCATTATGGACGACTTCTCGACCTATGGTGATTCATTCGATGATTGTCTCGCGTACCTTGACCGAGTCCTCAAGAAATGTAGGGAAGTTAATTTGGTGCTCTCCTGGGACAAAAGTCATTTCATGGTAAAGGAGGGCATCGTGTTGGGGCACGTCATCTCCAATAAGGGAATGGAGGTTGACTCTGTCAAGGTGGATGTGATCAAGATGCTCGAGCCACCTACCAATGTGAAGCAAGTGTGGTCTTTGTTGGACATGTGAGCCAACGGTGAGCCATTTTGCAATAAATGTTATTGCAAATTTCATTCTCTGATCTGAAATGAATAATAAGTAATTTGCATAATAGGCTTCTTAGTACAATTAGGATTATGTACCATGGCCATCTTAATGATCATACAATTGTTGAATCATAGAGGCTGGTGTTTGGATGAATATCTAAAGAGTTAGGTTGAGGACTCATCAAGCACCGTCAAATGATTATTAAGAGAGGATCTCTATCCTGAGAATGAGATGGCAATCCGTTCTCTAAAGGTTGATATCTGACTAACCTCTTGATGCAGGTCCTCTGCATAGGAATAGAGATTCAGAGGTATCAGATTAGTTAGGTCAAAGAGTTGACTAAACAAGATCGAGATAACCAAAGACTTATGTCATATGCTGTCATGATATAGGCATGTATCCTATGACCGAAGACAGATGTATTACTATATATATGAGTATTACATTTGGCAGACCAGTAGGTTGATGACCTAACCAAGGTCTATACACCAACGCTCTGGTGTGCATGCAAGGGCATATGAGTAATACGATCTCTCAAAGGGATCATACAGGTTCTGTTACGAAACCGAAAGACATGAGCTCGCTCATGAGATATTGTGAAGAATCAAATTCTGTGCACGGTCGTCTCGCTTTGGAAGCTTGACTGAATTTGTAGGTTTGATATATGCTTTTGGAAGTATACGATCAACACCTAGGAATGATGTATGCTTTTGGAAAGTATATGATCGATACCAACTCCCAATGATCGAATGAGAAACTTAACTATAATAACCCTGAAGAAGACAGTCTAAAAAGAGATCTAAAACATCAGGTTTAATCTGGGTCTTCCAGTATGCAGGATGTACATGTATTAGGAATACCTGATGGTGATATGATCATAAATGATTTTATAACCGTTACGCTTCCATTTTGAAGGAGTGATGAAACAGGTCTAGATTTTAGTGACTCCTCTCAGTAGAAAAGTGATCTGGTCTTGGTCTAAATGTTGGACATGCGAGCCCATGGTGAGACATTATGCAATAAATGTTAATGCGAATATCATTCCCTTATCTGAAATGAATAATAACTTATTTGCATAATAGGTCCCTTAGTACAATTAGGGTTATGCACCATGGACGTCTTAATGATCATACAGTTGTTGATTCAATTATTGAATCATAGAGGCTAGTGCTTGGATGAATATCTAAAGAGTTAGATTAAGGACTCATCAAGCACCGCCAAATGATTATTAAGAGATGATTTCCAGCCTGAGAAGGAGATGGCAATCCTTTCTCTGAAGGCTGATATCTAACCAACCTCTTGATGTAGGTCCTCTACATAGGAATAGAGATTCGGAGGTGTTAGATAAGTTAGGTCAAAAGAGTTGACGTAACGAGATCGAGAAACCAAAGTCCTATATCATATGTTGTCATGATATAGGCACGCATCCTCTGAATGGAGACATATGTGTTACTATAAATCTGAGTATGTACATTTGCCAGACCAATAGGTTGATGACCTAATCAAGGTCTATACACCAGCGCGTTGATGTGCATACAAGGGCATATGAGTAATACGATCTCTCAAATGGATCATACATGTTCATTTACTGAACCGGAAGACATGAGCTCACTCATGAGATATTCGGAAGAATTAAATTCCATGTACGGTCGTCTCGTTTTGGAAGCTTGACTGAATTTGTAAAGTTTGATATATACTTTTGGAAAGTATATGATCAACACCTAGGTATGATATATGCTTTTAGAAAGTATATGATCGATAACGACTTCCAATGATCGAATGAGAAACTTAATGATAAATCCTTGATGTAGACAGTGCAAAATTAATCTTATACTTCGGGATTATTTTGGGTCTTCCAGTATGCATGATGTACAGGTATTAGGAATACCTGAGAGTTATGTGATCATAAACGGTTATATAACCATGACGCTTCTTTTCATAGGGAGTGATGAAACGGGTCTGGATTTTAGTGACTCCTCTCAGTAAAGAAGTAATCTAATCTTAGTCCAAATATTGGACATTGATCTGAATATGATTATGATGCAATGAGAAGATTAGATTTGCGGTCTTGATTTAATCAAGCATCTATGGGATGCCCGAGATCTGGATTTGAGATGTAATCTCAATATCCAAGTCACTATACATGGAACAATACAATCTCCCTGTCCTTATCTCCAAGTATCCGTGTAGAAAGTGCATTATCCTTTAAAGAGTTCAGGATAATTTCATTGTTGATATATGTATCCGAGCATTGAGAAAATGGGTACTTAAATATGATTTAATTATCATGAATAATATGGATTTGATTCACATTATAAAGAGAGTTATCTTAGATAATTAAATGTGATTTGATTATCAAAGATGTGAATAACGCGAATGTGATTCATATTATTTGGGCACATGAGAATAGAGATCCAAGATGATTAAATGTGATTTAATTATAATGGATATGAATAATGTGGATAGCACTATCCATATTAATCATATATATTATAAATGTGATTTATAACATATAAGAGTGAGAAATTTGTAATTTACATTTGTTAATTAAAGTTGATGTGAATTGGATTCACATTGGACAATTAAATGAAAATGTAATTCACATTTTATTTGGGGTTGTGAATGTAATTCACAGTTTTCCAATGGTAAGATTGCAATATTCACAAAATAATTATGAATTATTTTTGTTGAATAATTTACAACAAGTGTTGTTGTAAATCTTGAAGATTTCCATGGAACAATGTAATCTCATGAGATATCATGAGATTATGATTAGATTGCCACCAAATCCCATATTATGGAAGGAGGCAATCTTCATTCCATAATATCCATGCTTGATTGATTAAATTTGGGATAAAATAGTATTGTTTTATCAATATACATTTAATCTAAATTAAATTAATTATTATTGGTTTCTTACCAACAAAAATCTTGGCCATTAAAAGAAAAACAAATCAATGTGAGCCATTGGATTTGTGTTGCCCATGAACTGAGATCCATGGATCCCAAAATATTATAAATAGAAGGGCACCCCTTGCTCTTCAAAATGTTAATGAGAAACACAAGGCTCTCTCTCATTCTCTATGCACGCCCTCTCTCCTTCTCTCATGTGGCCGTCCACCATGGATGCCCTAGAGAGATTCTCCATCGTCACAACGTCGTCGTTATGCTGCCCGATCATTTGCTCGTGGACTCTGTCTCCTTTGGTGAGCCTCACTTGTGAAGAAGATGTCGGATCTCATGTGTCAAGATCAGGAGATTCGCAGCTTGGATCATCGACATGGATTGCGAGAAGCACGCGTCTCATCCACACGCTCGCAAGCGTCTCCTCCGTCAGATCGGACTTGAGACAGGAGGTCTCTTCGTTTAGAGATTCGATTACAACCATGCTTCAAGAGGTAATACTATTACTTGTTTGTGTTTTAGACGAAACGATCCGAGAAGTGTTCTTGGATCATGTGGTTTCGTCACATGAAATTTTTTTAATTTCTGTTGCTCGAGCGACTAGTGCGACTAGTCCCTCTCGAACGCATACGATGCGATCATCATGCTTCCATGATGCTCTTAAGGATCATACCATATCCTTCAGGGCATTGATCTGAATGTGACTCAGATGCAATGAGAAGATTAGATTTGTTGTCATGATTTAATCAAGCATCTATGAGAGGTCCGCAAGATCTAGATTTGAGACGGATCTCAATATCCAGGTCACTATATAAGGAACAACACAATCACCCTGTCCTTATATTTAAGTATATGCAAAGAAAGCGCTTTATTCTTGAAAGAGTTCATGGATAATTTCACTGTTGATATATGTATCCAAGATTGAGAAAAAGGATAATTAAATGTGATCTAATTATCATGAATAATATGAATTTGATTTATATTATAAGGACAGTTATGAGATAATGAAAAGTGATTTAATTATCACAGATGTGAATACTGTGAATGTGATTCATATCATTTGAGCACATGAGAATGGATATCCAAGATGATTAAATGTGATCAATTATCATGGATATGAATAATGTGGATAGCACTATCTGATTATTCATATATATTATAAATGAGATTTATAATATATTAGATAGAGGATATTGTGATTTATATTGTTAATTAATTATTGATGTGAATTGGATTCACATTGGATGATTAAATAAAAATATAAATTACATTTTATTTTATGATGTGAATCTGATTTACATTTTTTTCCATTGGCATGATTGCAATATTCACAAGATAATTATGAATTATATTTTGTGAAATAATTTACAACAAATGTTGTTGTAATTCTTGGAGATATCATGAGATAATGAGATATCATGAGATAATGCTATTTCATGAGATAATTGACTCATTCCACATTAAGAGGGTGGACAACCACCAACATCCACTGGGATTGAGTGGTTGTCCCCCCCCCCCTCATTTTTAGGGGATGTGGTCAATCTTCTCATTATCTCCAAGATTGATTAATTAATTTGTATTGTTTATCGATGCATATTAATTTAAATTAAATTAATTGTTGTTGTATTTTTACAACAAAATCATGACCATTGAAAGAAACACAAATCAATCTCATCCATTGGTTTTGTGTGCCCATGGATTGAGATCCATGGATCCCAAAATATTACATAAGAAGAGGCACCCCTGGCTCTTCAAGTAACATCAAATTATTTCTCTCTCCCTCTCTCTACATGCCAAGTCTCTCTCCCTCTCTCTCATTGTGGCCATCCACCATGGAGCACTAGAAAGAGTCACAATCATCGCAGCATCATCGTTATGCTACCGGATCATTTTCTCATGGATATCTGTCTCCTTCAGAGCGCTAGCTCATGAAAAAGATGTATATTCACCGCTTAGATCATCAACATGGATTGCGAGGAGCACACGTCTCATCAATGCGCTCGCAAGCGTCTCCTTTTTTGGATCGAACTTGAGACATGATGTTTCTTCGTTTAGAGACTTGATCGCAACCAATCATAGTAAATCTAATACTTGTTTGTGGTTAGATGAAACGATCCAAGAAGTGTTCTTAGATCTTTTAGTTTCATCTTTGAAATTTTTTTTAAATTCCGTTGCCTCGAGCTACTAGTACGACTAGTCGCTCCCGATCGCATACGATGCGATCCTCATGCTTCCGTGATGTGCTTAAGGTTTTTCCCATATCCTTCAAGTAGTATCAGAGTATGGTTGGAGGTTTTAGAAATGATCCATAAACCTAAGATGACTTGGGCATTTTTTGGTTATGTGATGTTTCATCGCATTTCATTCATGCAACCATATTTAGCGTGCTTTTTCACCATTTTTAAAAGTGTTTAAACACGTGACTATCACTTGGATAATGATACTCATTAAATAAGAAAATCGTGGGATTTGAGTTTGCATGATTTGGAATCTGATTGCTCAAGTTGTGATCTTTTAAATGAACATGTATCCGTTGTTTCGGGGGTGAGAATCTTGACATAATTAAAGAGTTATTTACGGTTTAAAAATGCCTAAAAATGCATGAATATCACTTGACTTCCGTTGTAAATAAAATTAGCAAACTATGAAAACCTATTTGCTTGATTTGGATTTAAATTGATTGAGATATGGTAATTTTAGTAAGTAGGGGACATTGTTGGAAATTACATACTTGCTCATGAACATTGTGATTGTCATTCAATTAAATTAATGGAAACTAATGGTTAATTTCCTGAGATTATTATTGATGAATATTTGTGAAATATTTAAAGATGAGGATTATTTCCTTGAATTCCATTGACCATAACCAATTTGATTAGATATGATCTAGATCAGAATTGGTTAGAACAATTCCAACAATCAAAGTTGCTTGAATAGGATAGGGGATTTGTTTAGCAAATCTCCTTATAATATTAATCAAAAATGTTTTGATTATTATCATATACTATAACTTCGGTTTAAAGATCGATTATTATCACAAGTACAAAGTGATCAGTTGGCATTATCCTGACCTGAGGCGAATATGGTGTCTAGTCGGGAGTCTTGGGGTAGCAGGTTGCTTCGTGAGCGGTTTGTCCCACTCCTGTCGGTACTAGCCATGACAACGGGTGAGGAAGGGATAATGCTTGAACTGATCATTATGTATTTTTCTAATTATTAAAATTCGAATAATACATATTTGAAACAATACCATATTTCAAATAACAATTAAGAATGTTTGTTGGATATTAATTGGATCATTAATTTAATATGATTAGATTAATTAGAATCTAATTAAAATTAAAACACTCTATTATGAATAGAGTTGCTATTTTACTTGGAAGAATTAGTTATGTAAATATGATTCATAATAATTAATTAGAATTTGAAGAAGATATGGAGGACACATAAGTGACATCCATGGTCTCCCGTCAAGGTGAAGGGTTCCGTCGCCATGGATTATATGTAGGAGACGTCCGTTCGAAGTGACAGCTCCTACATACAAGCACATATGGATCGGGCCCTTTGCTTCATGAAAGAGTAAGGTTGTATGTGTAGGGACCCCAATATCCGGTCCTCGTATTATTGGGGCGATATTGGATTGCACATAGAGAGTTCTATCTTGTTACTGGTTGGTTCAATCAACGACGAGTCAACATCACCTTAGGGGTGGTGGGCCCAGGTGTTAAAGATCGAATTCGGAATGCAAGTTAGACTTGCAAGACGGAATGTGTTCCCGTTTCATTTTATTCAAGTTACATGTTCTCATATTATTGGGATGTGACAAAGATAAGAAAGGTGATCCTATATCTTGCTTGAGATGTAATGGTAAGTATATCTCTTACATTGAAAGTGATTAAGGGAATGAACTTTCAGTGTTGACAAGGCAAGACAACTTCGATATAAAAATTTCTAAATCAAAGTAAAATATGTATATATATTTATATATATTATGCAAATTTCTTATTTCAGATAATCCTCATTAAACCCACTCAATACTATACTCAATAATAACTAGTGAAATAGCATGGATTGGATCCATGATCAGATGTCGTACTTGCAGTTCGACACATATTGTATGTGGTTGCAATGTGCAAGTTTCCTCATAATAATGAGGAATGACAATTTAATAGGCAATAGCACAACAACCTTGTGTGTCTCTATAATCGTGATCTCTCATCAAGTGTGCTTTGGAAGTATCATGTCGATGATAATCATAGTTATCAAATAATCCTTATAAAATCTAAGAAGATGTTCTGGCATACATATGAGCTCTTGACATTTAATCATGAATGACATGGTTCACTGCATCATGCAGAATGGTGGCTCTATAAGAGATGATGTATTCAAAATGTTTGAGTACCTACCTGAACCAAAGTCTTTTAGAGTTTAGATGGATATAGATACAATGAGTATCATTATTCTACTATCCATACTCTGGTCATTCATGAAGCCTCTAAATATTCATATTGTATGAATTTTATGAAGCATGTATAAATGTTGCTCTTATATTGAAATCTTTTGAGTTCCCATAAGAGAACTTTTGTCTAAAGCAATTGTTGTTTATAGATGAAAGGAGCACAGTGGAAGCATGGGTCAGACCCAAGTTAGAAGGAATGTTAAAGAGTTGACTGTACTACTATGGTTTCCACATGACATCTAAAGAGTTGGATAAATGCCAATACTGCAATAAGCCGATGTACTAATAGGATGACTATCTAGACTATCTAGGATCCTTAGAGAAGGACTCTGATAGTGCATCAGAATAATCTACATTTAATAATTGAAATTGACTTTCTTATTTGATGAGATCATAGTCTAATAATTGTGTCTCATTCTTCTAATAACACTTGCAATTGGTTGCATATGAATTAGAAGACTATAAATTTGATCTCAATGTTTAATAGTCATCCATGGATATTGATGCAATGGTCGCAACAACCTCTATTGGATAAATAGACCATATTTTCAGTGGGAGAGCCCTTAGTCGTAGATAATGTCTCTATGACCTAGATATTAGAATACTCTCATTATTCATTTCTAAATGTTGGAAATAAACATGAATTCTAGAATAGACCTATCATAAAGATTTATGATAGATATATTTCATATAGTAATCTGACATCTGGAGGACTCTACCAAATTAGAAATTAATGAATGGTTCATTAGCATTTTTAATATTGAAAATTAAACATTTATAGATCAATAGGAGGATGAAGATCATTTGATAATGATTTGGCATCAAACATTGGGCATTTGTTTATTGATGAGATCAATAGACTAGTAAGAGATGAAACTTTAGATTGTCTAAAATTTCAAATCTTACATACTTGTGAATATTGTATTCAAAAGTAAAAATGTCCAATGCACCCTTCTCTGGGAGTGGTGTAAGATGACAATGTATTCAAGATCTCATGCATATTGATGTATGTGGATCATCTATATCATAATAAACATAATCATATGTGATATCATTTCATGATTATTTGTGATATGAGATTTCTTCCCTTCACTTAAAAAGCTTCGAAATGTTCAAAGAGTTCACAATTTTTTTTAGAACCAAAGTTTGAAGGAAGATGAAATCTCACTCCTCCTAATACACATAAACTCAATAGAGTTGTTGGGAGATACAATTGGATCATGCGTGCCATGATTTGATCAATGGTGAATCTTAGCATAATTACCTATTAGTTTCCAAGGTATATATGTAGTAGAGACTACAATATATATCCTTAGAAAGATTCCATCTATATATTAACCTGAATATCTTCATAAGTTATGGTTTGGAACCTAGCGTAGCATTGGACACTTGAGGATTTAGGGTTGCTTGGTCCATAACATTGTCATGGATGCAAGTAATCTGGAATCTAGAGCCAGAGAGTGGTTCTTCATTAGGAAAATAAAGGATGGTATTGGACACCTACTTTATGACCTTGAGATTCTTAGAAGATTTCATCTCTAAGGATGTGATTCTTGGAGGATGACTCTCTTAAAAATGAAGTTACAGAACTCATTTAATCTTGAGAAGATAAAGAGGATCCTGAAATTGGAAAGTAAAAGGACAATTAAAGATGAAACACTCATACCTCTTCAAATGAACTTGAGATGGATTCCATGTCTCCGTTAAGTCTGGCAATGATCTTACTTCATGTAATGAAGCTTCTAAAGATCATGACATGGAAAGATGGATGTTAGCAATAAAGTCTAAAGTATAAATCATATAAGTCTTGTAAATGGATGAAGAATCGCTAATTGCATATATTAAGAGAGAGATCCGTTGTAGCACAAGAAATTAGCGTGTCATACTGAACCGAGATGAATCTCAGTGACGAGGTTCTCAACTTTAATTTTAAACCTGGGAAGTGCAGGGTCGAACACAAGGATGCGAGCAATTTATTCATTAAATTTTGAGATCAAATATTTTAGATAGCAATTTGTACATTAATTATATTGAGATAATACACAAATCACAAAAAGATAATTTTTTAACACATTTTTATGCACTTATATTAAATACCAACAATGATGCACAATCACTATGAATAGAACAACCATACTTAACAGAAAATGACACACAACTTCGCTTAGTCGCGAAAATATCCTGAATTGATTGCTTATTGATTAAAGGATTGATTAGGCACACTGTCATATCAATCTCAAACTCTTTCTACATGAGTTAAACCTTCATTTTAATGTTTAAAAGTGATAACGAAGAACTATGTCATTTGATGATCTAATAATAATGTTTATATTAACTAACAATATATCATTAAAAATCAAGGTAACTTAGAGATTCAATTATTTACTCAAAGTGTATTTTTAATAAGGTTTCATGGTTTAAACAAGCACATTAAACAAAGAACAATTAATGTGTTATTTTCGCACCAAATTTAACATAAATTTAACAACAAAAAGAGTATTAAACAAGCTTTGAAACGAGATCAAAATCACATTAATTGGATTTGAGGAAAAAAATTATTCAACAATGAATCTAAGGGCATGAATGTAAGAAAACTTCCCAGAATTATTACAAATAAGGACAACCAGGGACTAAAATATAAATAAAAAAATATGTAAGGCTGAAATGTAAATTACACAAAAGGCAGAAGGACTTATCTGTAATTATAGAAAAGCAGAGGATTGACAGTGCAATTTACCAAGTCACATGAGCCAAACACATGACCTGGAGAGGCTCGATGATGGAGGCTATGTCCACTTGGCCGCTTCTGGTGCTCCACGCGAGGCTCGGATACATACTCGATACTCGAGTCTGAGGGTTGAAGTGTTGCCTCGGGTTGGCGACGTGGATCAAATTGGACCATCGGATCTCACCCAATTTGGATAGATCAACGGTATCTGCTCTTCTTATATTCTTCCGCCTCCTCTGCGCACGGCGACATTATGACTTGGCTCTAACGAAGTCTAGAATGCTCCTCCTTGCTCCACTTTAGACTCTGAAGGTCATATATTCCTTCTGATGTTTCCACAAAGATGATCGAAGGTTGATGAAGATAAGAGATGCCTCAGAGTGCTCTGCTGAGGCGATTATTGCCAAAGAGGAATTTGAAGATCAGAGCTTGAACTCAATCTCCGATCATTAAAGTTGTTTTGACTACAAAGATAGTCAAAACAACAGACAAGTTCCATGAGAACAATATGAAATAGATACGGAATTGAATGAAGGGATCGAGCGAGGTGAAGGAAGGGATCCATAGTTGGTTTCCAGGCTAAGGAAAAGCCTAGAATTGATCAAGGTGGACATGCAGATGAAGAAATGAAGAGATCTACTTGAGATATACGCGTGGATGAGTGAGCAATAGAGAGAGTAGACGATCATTCAGACTAGAAAATGAATGTGTAGCATCTAGAGAATAAACCCGAGATACTAAAAAGAAAAGAAGATTAAGTACTAACCTAGAATTAAAGGTTGAAGATGGATTGATTAGAGTTGAATCTTGAGCCGAATAACAAAGCTAGGAGCTCCGTCGTCTTTGCTTAATGTTCTTGGCAAGAGAAATAAGCTCGAGAAAAGCTAGGGCTACAACTTGGTATAGGAACCAAGGATCTCACTGGAGCTCAATACCTGTCTTCACTTGATCTCAGACTCTCTCTCTCTCTATCACAGGTGAGGCAAGAAAGCTAGGGAAGAACTCTTGCAAGGGTGGACAGCTTGAGAAGATGGCTGGTGGATGGGTATTTGAAGAAGAGATGGCGGAGGTTGCAAGAAGTTTTGATGGATGTTTCAACCTCTACCTCTTATTGTGGAAGTTCGGTTTAGGGATAATGGTTGATTGGTGTGAATGAAGGTTGAGCAGACTAGAGGTTGGTGGAGGTTTCAAGGAAGGCGGTTGGATATGACTACCAACAAAAATGGGAGAAGTTGTAGTGGAACAAAAGGTTGCAAACTTTGGCAGACGTAGCTGGAGATTGAAGATAGACTTTGACTGTTGGATTTGTAGATCCAATGGTCCACAGATGAGAGGGATGAAATCGCTAAGATCTGTTTGATAAGAATAGATCAGATGGTTTAGATTGAGGTGGGTAGTGTGAGGGTACCGGGCCTCCTGGAGCGCTCTGGAAGCGCCACATGGCCCAATAGGATTTGAAGAAAATCAATAAATCATAGTAAATCAATAATAATTAGTTAGAGGGTGAATTAAAAAATGTTGAACATGAAAGTTGAATATCTCAATGAGATCAACAACTTTCATGTAGAAGTCAGAGAGATCAGAGGTCATCTATTACATAGATAAAAATTAGGTACTAATAAAAAACCATATAAAACAATTTTCTTTTTTTCTTTTGCTTATTTTTTTGTATTTTATTTTATGTTATTTTATTTATAGCAATTTTACTGTAAGTTTTATTCAATTTTTAATAAGAAATAAATACATAAATTACTAGACTATAATAGGATTATATTAATATATAATAATTAGTGTTAATTATTTACAGTACAGTAGTTAGTAATTAGTGTTAATTAGTTAATGAATCTTGTGATTAACTTAAGCAAGAGAGCTAAATATAATCAATTAAGCTGATAAATCTAGGATTTATCACCTCCCTATACTTAAGTTAAGCTCGTCCTCGAGCTAATAAATAAAAATGGTAAGAGAAAGTTAGTTTAATTAGTGAAATCCCTGACAAGTGTAAGTGAGTATACAAGGCTTAATTAGATCTAGAACACAAGGTTTTAGGAATCTTAAAACTCTAAGTTGATCCAAGTATTAATCAAAAGTAATTCGACTCCTCTAATTGTTAGACTCTTAATTCTACATGCATATAAGAAGTATGGCTTAGTGTAGACTACCTCATGAGAGTAGAGTCAATAAATCACCAAAAATTCCAATCTTAGAAGTTCTCCTAAGGACCCAACCCTCAACTCTAAAGAACAAATCTAGTCTTGCCTCAATCCACCTTCTCTTTAGTTTGTCAGACTTTAAAAGGATAAATGGAAGGCCAATTTATGGAGGATGTAAGATTGTGTACTTATTTTCTCTTCCTCTCATTAGAACTTGGTTCTCTCAAGTTCCAATACGCAACACAAATTTCATTTTGATTATTGCGAATCAGTGTGTCTGTCAAAAGAAGTTGGAGTCGTCGGCACTTGTTTTCCACGGAATACACTGGTGTGTGCCTTTTTTGAGTATCTAATATACCTTCTACACCTAGACTTGAAGCATTTACGACGCAGAGCCCTTTTTGAGTGCTAGCCCGACTCCTGGTCCTAAGAGCGGTGGTTCAAATGGGCACTTCGAAGTGGTTGGCAGCACTTGCCTTTTATGGTAGCTCTTTGATATTTGTCTTTGTGTGGTGAAAGCTTTTCTTTCATCATTTCTTTCTTTGTTGTTGGCTAGCTCCATTTCTTTTACCAAATGATTGGCGCACACTGATTAACTTATTAATTAATGTCATCACCCCCTGGACCTTTAGGTAAAGATCAAGAGATAGCATGAGATCATGTCCCATACTGGCTAAGATGTTGACACTCAGGTTTCATGAAGCCATCATTATTTTTATCCCATCCTCGAGTATCATATAGATCACGTCCAAACTCAAACTTCTAAGCTCAGTTTCCTCAGTGATATCTTGACTCATCTCAATCACGAATGAAGTAGTGCATGTGAGTGAAAGTCAGATTCTTTTAAGGGAAATTAAGCATGGGATATAGCATGCATATCTTTGAACTAGGAGAGTATGAATTTTTAAGTCCAAGACCCTAATGATTAATACATGATAACTCTAAGTCTAGGGACTCCTTAAACCAAATGTTAAAGATCCTTTCAAGCCTTGAGTGCATCGTGAAAGTGTCAGAGAATATCATCAATTAATAAGTCATTATGTTAGTTATTTGCAAAAGAATTAAGGAATTATTATATTTTATTAATCAAAGACAACAGACTGTGTATTTTTGGACAATAAATTACAAAGTACATTCTGAATTACCTAACACAACACTACAACTTCAGTTCCTTAAAAAGCGAGATCAGATCTTCGAAGTTTAAAATCATAGGTCGTCTTATGTTTCAACTGCTTTTTCCTAATAGAGAGAACTTCGGAGTATGAGTATGAAAGATCTTCATCAACTTGAAATTTCAACCTTTTAGAAAGATGTCATTCTTCCTCAAAAGTGATATCCATATCTATATGGGAAGCCTAAACTTTTTTATGATTATGGGAAGAAGAATCGAACCTTTAAATCCTGCAATAGACTTTCAGGTTTTCCATAGAAGAAAGAAGCTAGACATATGAAGTTGACCCCACTAATAAGATAGGTGAGAATCTAATGACCGGACATCCTTAAGAAATGGGAGAGGTACCTCCATGTCTAATTCTTCTATTAATAAATAATCTTCCTCAATTGACATCACTCTTTACAAAGAACTCTTTATCAACTTGATCTTCAAAAATAGAATTGAGATCCAGACTTTCCTCCATGTGTAACTTTGAAAGACTCTAAGGCAAAACAACCTTATAAAGAGAAAGAAGAAATAATTTGGTGAACCGTCAGGATCTGGGAGGACCTTAAAACTCAAAAAAGATACTGAAGAGAAGCAACAAGATTTAATTTCTGAATAACTTAGTTAGTCTCAATTTCACCCTTAGTTTTGAAAAAAATTGAAAACTTTTTCCAAACAATATCACATAAATATGTAGATTTTCAAGACATTTTACAAATGATTTTCTAAACATGTCAAACCGTATTTTTGCGAACCATGTAAAACACTTGAAAACCATGTCAAATATGTATATATAATTTTCAAAAATTGATACTCAGTTGAAAATTGTAGTGTGATACCCATAACCCCATAAGTTTGAATTAAAATATGAGATATGGCTAGAGTATATATGCAATATATACGGTAGACCTCCCTATACTTAGCTTTTGCCATGTCCTCATAGCACAAAGTGATATGAATCCATAGCTCAACTAAGCATAAAACCATCTATAAGAGCTGAGTGGAAACTAGGGCAAGTGTAAGAATGAGTCACAATGAATATACAAGAATGGTTTCCCCTACACTTATGTTGTGGAAAACCTAAGTAAAAGACATAAGGAGAAGTTCATAGATGAAACCGGATCATAGAAAGAGATGAGGGAAAATCTCCCCTATACTTAGGCTGAGAGAAGCCTGAGTGTAGGTGAAATAATGAATAAGGAGTCAAAGGAATGTTAGAGAGTACGAATCTTCTAGATATGAATCATATGATGACAATCATGCCTCATCTGATAAAAATTAAACTGACTCAACATGCATAAAGTTAATCAGCTCGTAGGGAGCTAACCTTTTCTTTTTTTCTAAAAAGTACTTAAGTAAATGCATGTTTACCAAAAAATGAAGGTGCATTCTCTACGAGCTCTTAAATTTAGACAATACCATTCTCATGTACTTTCCTTACAATAAAAGGAGCTATCCACTTTGACTTAAGTTTCCCATGGAATATCTGTAACTTCGCATTAAACAACCATACCTTTTGTCCAGGAACAAAGTTCTTGCATCTAATATGCGCATCATGCCACTTCTTAGCTTTGTCCTTATAGATCATGATGTTGTCATATGCTTGGTTGTGGATTTCCACCAGTTCATTTAGGTTGAGGTCTCTACATAACTTCCCTAAGTGACAGCTCCAATTTATCTTGTTTATTGCCCATTCAAATTTGTGCACTAACTCAGTGGGCAGATGACATGGCTTGCCATAGATCATCGTGAAAGGTGAAGTGCCTAGAGGTGTCTTGTAAGCTATTTTGTAAGCCCATAAAACTTGGTACAACAATTTAGACCAATTCTTCCTATCTGGATGGACTAATTTCTTAAGAATCCTCTTCACCTCTATATTTGAAACCTTTGCCATGCCGTTTGATTGAGGGTGGTAAGGACTAGTTATTTTATGCTCAAATCCATAGTTATTTGATAAAGATTTCATCAATCCATTCACAGAGTGGCTACCTCCATCAAAAACTTTAGGTACACCAAATCATGAAATAATATGATCCTAAATAAACTTGCAAATAGTTCTACCATCTACGGCTCGGGTTGGGATAACCTCCACCCATCTGGACAAGTAATTAATGGCTAACAAGATATATTTAAAATCACGACTATTAGGGAAAGGACCCATAAAATCTATGCCCCAAGCATTAAAAACATCACAAAAAGTTATAGTCGGCATACACATCTCATCTCTTGATCCAACAGTCCCTCCCATCCTTTGTCAAATATGACACGATCGTACAAAATCTACAACATCTCTAAATAAGGTCGGCCAGAAGAAACCACATTGTAACACCTTGTGAGCGGTTCTTTTCCCTGAATGGTGTCCTCCTACCTCAAGTGAATGACAATGTGTTAGGACACTCTGGTATTCCTCTTGAGGAGTATACCTTCTCTAGATACAATCCGGGCCTTCAAAGAAAAGGAACGGATCCTCCCAATGATATTTTCTTGAATCTGACTTGAGTCAGTCTATACTACTCCTAGTCCAACCATGGGGGACTTGCTTGGAGACAAGGAAGTTAGCCATGTTGGCATACCATGGGAGTGAGTCAATAACACAAATAGACTCATCTAGAAAGGTCTCTCGAATAGACTCAGAATCAGGGGAATCCTTTAATTGTATCCTTGAAAGATGATCAACCACTACATTCTTAACTCCAGGTTTATCCTTATTCCAAATCAAATTCCTTGAGTAACAATATCAACCTAAGACGATGTGCCTTCGCGTCCTTCTTTTCCATGTGATACCTAATGGTTGAATGATCTGTTTATATTGTCACTTTAGAGCCAAAAATCACAGATGTAAACTTCTCTAAAGCTGAAACTACCATGAGCATTTCTTTTTTCAGTCACTTTATAATTTTTCCATGTTGTATCCAATACCTTGCTTGTGTAATGAATAGTAAATGGAATCTGATCTCGTCGCTTCCCCAGTACGGCTCCTATAGAAAAATCTGAAGCATCAGTCATGATCTCAAAGGGAAGAGACCAGTTAGGAGCCTACAGAATCAGCGAATCGCATATCTTCTTTTTGAGGAGCTCAAAGTCCTCAAGACATTTGTGATCTACAAAGAACTCAGTGTCTTTTCCTAAGAGCCCCATCAAGGGTTGGACAATCTTTGAAAAATATTGAATAAATCATCTATAAAATCCGACATGCCCTAGAAATGACCTCACTGGCTTAATGTTTGTCGGTGGATCAAGTTTTTTCATCCCATCAACCTTGGCAGGGTTGACCTCCATTCCTTTCTTGGAGATTACGTGCCCCAACACCTTATCATCCTTAACCATGAATTGCCTTTTTTCCCAGAAGAGTACTAAATTCACCTCACTATATATTTGAAGTACTCGATCCAAGTGTGCTAAACAAGAATCAAATGAGTCATCATGGATCCAGAAATCATCCATGAATACCTCTAGGAAATCACCGACCATTTCGGCAAACACATCAATCATGCATCTATGAAATGTACCTAGGGAATTACACAATCCAAAAGGCATACGTCTGAATGCATATGTGCCAAAAGGACATGTAAAAGTGGTCTTTTCCTGGTGCTCAAGAGTGATGGCTACTTGATTGCAGCCGGAGTACCCATCCAGAAAAGAGAAGAACTCTTTACCTGCTAATCTCTCCAAAATCTAATCAATAAAAGGTAAGGGAAAGTGGGTTTTCTTGGTCACGACATCCATGCGTCTGTAATCGACACAGATGCACCATAATGTAGGTACTCATGTCACAATCTCAACTCCCTCATTGGAGACTATATGAATCCATGATTTCTTCCGAACAACATGTAAAGGTGCCACCAATTTGGAGTCAGAGATTGGGTAAATAAACCCTGCTCCACTCCATTTCTCTATTTCTGTCTTAACTACTTCCCGAAGATTTGGATTAAGTCTTCTCTGAAATTCACGAGAAGGTTTGGCATCATCCTCAAAAGAAATATAATGTGAACAAAGTGCAGGATTAATACCCATGAGATCCGACACAGTCTATCCTATGGCCTTATGGTTTTTCTCTAACACTACTAACAACTTAGTTTCCTATTCTACAGTCAACTTGGAACTAATGATGACAAGAAACTTATTCTTTGGTCCCATAAGGAAGGAGTACATGAGGGTAGGAGGTAGTGGTTTCTACTCTGGCAAAGATAAGTCATCAGGTACATTAGGTTGAACTACCACTGAATCTGAATATGTGTTGTGTAGTGGAGAGGAATTGTTTGTAATGTTGTCCACCAACTAAACTGAAGAATAAGGAGTCGGATCACTAAAGATATATGATAGTTCAGCTAAAGCCACATCCGACTCATCATCTAATTCCTTCGAATGTTCCTCATGAAGGGGAACTAACAAGTCCAAAGGGACTTCTATGTCATCAGAGTAATAGGGGGATGCATAACTCAAGAACTCCGGCATAATCTATTCTAATGTACTGTGTATACTTGTTGGACATGCGAGACCACGGCGAGCCATTATGCAATAAATGTTATTGCAAATATCGTCCCCTGATCTGAAAGGAAGAATAGATAATTTGCATAATAGGTCCCTTAGTACAATTAGGGTTATGTACCATGGCCGTCTTAATGATCATACTGTTGTTGATTAATATATTGAATCATAGAGGTTGGTGCTTGGATGAATATCTAAAGAGTTAGATTGAGGACTCATCAAGTACCGTCAAATGATTATTAAGAGATGATCTCCAGCCTGAGTAGGAGATGGCAATCCTTTCTCATTTAGTCTGATATCTGACCAACCTCTTGATGCAGGTCCTTTGCATGGGAATAGAGATTCAGAGGTGTTAGACTAGTTAGGTCAAAGAGTTGACTGAAAGAGATCGAGATAACCGAAGTCCTATATTGTATGATGTCATGATATAGGAACGCATCCTCTGACCAGAGACAGATGTATTGCTATATGTCTTAGTATGTACATTTGGCAGACCAATAGGTTGATGACCTAATCAAGGTCAATACACGGGTGCGCTGGTGTGCATATGAGGGCATATGAGTAATACGATCTCTCAAAGGGATCATACAGGTTCATTACTGAACCGGAAGACATGAGCTCACTCATGAGATATTGGGAAGATCAAATTCCGTGCACGGTCGTCTCACTTTGGATGCTTGACTGAATTTGTAGGTTTGATATATACTTTTGGAAAGTATATGATCAACACCTGGGTATGATATATGCTTTTGGAAAGTATATGATCGATACCAACTCCCAATGATCGAATGAGAAACTTAAAGATAAAAACCTGAAGTAGACAGTATAAAATTGATCTTATACTTCGGGATTATTTTGGGTCTTCCAGTATGCAGGATGTACAGGTATTGGGAATACCTGTGGGTGATGTGATCATAAACGATTCTATAACCATGATGCTTCCATTCCTAGGGAGTGATGAAATGGGTCTAGATTTTAGTGACTCCTCTCAGTAGAGAAGTAATCTGATCTTAGTCCAAATATTGGACATTGATCTGAATGTGATTCAGATTCAATGAGAAGATTAGATTTACGGTCTCGATTTAATCAAGCATCTATGGGAGGCCCGAGATCTGGATTTGAGATGTGATCTTACTATCCAAGTCACTATACATGGAACAATACAATCGCCATGTCCTTATCTCCAAGTATTCGCAGAGAAAGCGCATTATCCTTGAAAGAGTTCACGGATAATTCTATTGTTGATATATGTATCTGAGCATTAAGAAAATGGATAATTAAATGTGATTTAATTATCATGAATAATATGAATTTGATTCATATTATAAGGAGAGATATCTTAGATAATTAAATGTGATTTAACTATTAAAGATATAAATAATGTGAATGTGATTCATATTATTTGAGAACATTAAAATAGAGATCTAAGATGATTAAATGTGATTTAATTATCATGGATGTGAATAATTGTATAGCACTATCCATATTAATCATATATATTATAAATGTGATTTATAATATATAAGAGAGAGCTATTTGTAATTTACATTAGTTAATTAAATGTTGATGTGAATTGGATTCACATTGGACATTAAATTGAAAATGTAATTTATATTTTTTTTTTGGATTGTGAATATGATTCACAAATTTCCAATGGCAAGATTGCAATATTCACAAAATAATTATGAATTATTTTTGTAAAATATTTTACAACAATTGTTGTTGTATTTGGAGACATGAATAATCATGAATTCTTGGATTTCCATGGAGAATCTCACATTCCAAATTGGAGTGTGGACGGCTAGCCATTCCAACTTCGAATTGGTAGCCGCCCATGGATCCTTATGGAATGTGGAGATTCTCATCTCCATTATCTCCAATTTTGTGATTTAATTTAGATTTAATGATATTTGATTTATCAAATATATTTAATCTAAATTAAATTAGTTGTTGTATTTTTTAACCAACAACAATCTAGACCATTAAAAGAAACACAATCAATGAGAGCCATTGGATTTATGTTGTCCTTGGATTGAGATCCATGGATCCCAAATATTATAAAAGGAGAGGCACCCCTTTGCTCTTTTTTACATACAAGAGAACAGAAGTCTCTCTCTCTCTCTCTTTCTCTCTACACGTCAGCCCTCTCTCTTCCTCTCTCATGGCCATCCACCATGGATGCCCTAAGAGAGTCTCCATCGCTGCAGCGTCATCGTTATGCTTCCCGATTATTTGCTCGTGGATTTCCATCTCCTTCGGTGCGCCTCGCTTGTGAAGAAGACGTCGGATCTCGTATGTCGAGATCAGGAGATCCGCCACTTGGATCATCAACATGGATTGCGAGAAGCACGTCGTTCATCCCCGCGCTCACAAGCGTCTCCTCCGTCGGATTGGACTTGAGACATGAGGTCTCTTCATTTAGAGACTCGATCGCAACCACGCTTCAAGAGGTAACCCTAATACTTGTTTGTGGTTTAGATGAAATGATCCGAGAAGTGTTCTTGGATCATGTGGTTTCATCACATGAAAAAAATTTAATTTCCGCTACCTAGAACAACTAGTCTGACTAGTCGTTCTTCATCATATTCGATACGATGCTCACGCTTCCGTGATGCGCTTGAGGATCTAACCATATCCTTTAATACTGTCCTCTCCAGATGAGAGGGTTTCATTCTAGACTATTGAGTTCTGAGCCCATATTCCAACTGTGATAACTACGTTGCAGTATGCCTCTAAAAATGAAGAGAAATTAGTACTAGACTCTAAATCAGGTTGTTGCCATTTTGTTTTCTTCATCTGTAACTCCACCTCTCCGCCTGGAGTGCAGAACTTCATCATCCCTGTCTGGTAATTAAATGAGGCTCTAGCACTCCTAAGGAAGAGTCATCCAAAGATAATTCGTGAGTCTCTCCAATGATGAGGAACATCCATATCAAGAACAGTAAAGTCTACTTTGTAGGCATGTCCTTCAATTGAGATAATGACATTCTTGACCATACCCTTAGCCTTTTTCATTGTTTTATCCGCAAATTGAAGTAGTACTATAGATTTATGTAAAGCGTCCAACTTCAATTTCGCATATAAGGCTAAGGGTATTAAATTGATCGAAGAGCCATTATCCAGGAGAGTGTGTGCAAACGCTATGTCATCAATGTGACTCACAACATAATGAGCACCCAAATCTCTCTTCTTCTGTGGTAATTTTTCGTTGAGACAAATTGTTGTGGCAACCGATAAAACATAGGTTTTGACATAGCTGTTCGATTTCTTTCTGCAAACTCTGCTAGGTGTGCATCTCACCTTCAAATATTTTTGAAATGCAAGATGACTAGCCACATATTCATCAAATGTCACTTTACCATGATATTATCTCTACAGAATCGTGCCATTTCAGGATCATCTTTCTAATCTTCTTAATGATGCGCTTTCCTACCATAAGAGCACGTGGGAAAGGGATTGGAAAAGAATTATGTGTTGACTCAGAATAATAAACGGAAATATATTTTTTATTAAGAGAAACTGAGTTTTTCATACTTGAACCTTTTACAATTGGATAACAATTAGATTATATACCAAAGGATGGGGAATGCCTTCTGAATGTGCATTCTCCTCATCTGAAGGTGCAAGGTCCTCCGTAGACTCTGAATCTGATGTGTGTTGTTTTATTCTCGAACTCCTCCTTGATCTAGAATTTTCTCCCTTTTGGAAATGTCTTGTGTCATCATCCTCTGAAGTCTCTTCAATCTGAGCTTCAAGGTTGGTCCTATCCATGTCCTTGGCCCAATCAGGTATGACCATGGTCCGTCCGCTCCTGAGAGACATATGATTAATGCAATCAAACGAAGAGCTATCATGCTTAGGTTGTTTAAAATCTGAGTAATATACATGATCTAATAAATGTTGCCGATGAAGTTTGTTCAAGCTATTGGGATTATCCAGAACCTAGGCAGGAATGGATGTAATAGGAGTGTTGCACTCATCATGTAAACGTGATAAGTGGTTGAGGTCAACTCTCAAATCCTGCACTTCGTTCCGATAGGAACGCAACTCCTCTAGAATCTGACTCTGAAAATCCATGGGATCACAAGATAATTGTTATTGTGTTTGTGAAGAAAAGGAAGGAAGACAAGTCTAGCCCTGATTACCATACGACTATTGTTGCGGTTGGTTATGATGTTGAGTATTTAGGCCCTGCTGGCCTGACTGGTACACCTACTGATGTGCATATTGTTGTTGTTTCCTTTGTGCCTGATAAGGAATGGCTCTAGAGCTCTGTGGTGCTGGAAGAGGTGTAGAAGTAAATGATGTGTTATAAGAAGTTTTAGGTCGCTGATATGAGAAGCGGTCCCTAGAATCCCCCTGTCTAGCAAGGTCATGTGTGTACCACACAACATTTACTTCCCACACTTGTGAAGGCTCCTCAATGATTGTTTCTGCAGATGGTGGTTGCTAATGACAAGGATGGGCTAGAGGTTGGTCCTCTACCCATGGTTGTGGTGGCCCTGACATCTGTTGTTCCTGGATATGATGAACACGATAAACTGGAGCAGCAAATGAAGTTGTGGCAGGTACCCTCAACTTGGATACCCTCTCAGAAAGCTACGCCATATGTTAGGCAGTATGGTAAGTTGTTGTCCAACTCATTCATACGCCTATCGATCCTCTCAACTACGGTGAGTTTGTCTACTATGAGGCCCATGTCAAAAGGATCTATTGTAGCCTTCATTCCCCCATTCGAATGGAGTGTATTAGGGGTTTCTAACTGAGCTCTACTAGTGGTTTTTGCTCTACTTGTCTCGGCTATTCTTTTGAACATTTTCCAGACAGTGTATGCCCCTCTTGATGTATAGTTGCTTCCACAAGAAGCACTAATCGAACCCTGCACCTCAGGGTGTAAATTGCAATACAAGGATTGAACCAAGATGGTATGCTCTAAATCATGGCAAGGACATTTCTGCAAGAGGTCCTTGAATCTCCCCCATGAGTCACAAAAAGCTTCATTAGACAATCGGGAGAAGCTCGTGATGCAAGAACACATTAAGTTAGTTTTATTTAATGGGTAGAACTTCTTCAAGAAGATGTGCTTGAAATGTACAAAGATAGTAACTACTACTCATAGGTTCTTGATCCAGTAATCAACATTATCCTTCAAGTCAAAAGGAAGGACTTTGAGCGTGATGTAGTCTTGACTAACTCTAGGATGTTTAAGATTAGAATAGACTAACTCAATGTCCCAAAGGAATGCATATGGCTCTTCGTGTGCATTCCCATGAAAATGTGGCAGCAAGCTTAGGAACTGTGGCTTTAGTTCATATTCAACTTGAGGTTCGGCTCATCTGAAATCGCCCATGATTATATTCCACATCGTTCATATTCAACTTCAGGTTCGGCTCATCTGAAATCGCCCATGATTATATTCCACATCCATTGGTGCATCTCTACCAAACTACAATAGTCCTAATTGAGCTCTCATTATTGCTTAATTTTGTTCTGATTCTTCCAACCTAGCCAATACATTATGTATTGGATATTCTCGCTCTTCCTCCTCTCCATTTCCATTCTGTTTCTTAGGAGGCATTTTTAATGTATTTTTGTCACCTTCATCAAACAAAGGATATGAGTGAGATGTAGTAGAAGAAGAAAATGAATTTAAGTCGAACTCACCAAGGCGATGATCTTCCTCAATGAGTAAAGAGGGTATATAGGTATTGGTTGGGATATAACCAACCCCAAGGAGAGAATCATGATATTCCAGTTCGAAAAGAGGATTATTTTCAAATAGGGATGGTCCAACTAAAGAAGGAGATGGAAGGAGCTAGACCGGTGAAGACGTGATATGTGGGCGGTTCAATGACATGCTCGCAAAATCCGAGAAAATATCGAACCAATTATCCATCTTCAAAATTCAAAAGAAAGGAATTTTTTAGCACGCTCGAGATACAAAAGGATCTAGTTCTACTGGGTACTTAAATGTGTGGAGTTACTCACAAAAATCGATCAATACAAACCCTTGTAAATTCACCAACACAATGCTGAAGGCCTAGAAGATGGCCATATTATCTTGTGAAATTTTAATTGTTGATCAAATACAAATCTTGTCAGAGTTACGAGCTGTTAGGAACCTAAATTTCCTTACAAACTTACCCGAATCCTATGACTAGTTACATCCAATTTCAACCAGTATGGAAGTAAGTTGGACATTACGAATACAGCTACTCGTTTACTTGAGGATCGGGTTTCGCACGGTGTCCTCTAAACCTTCCACTCTACTAAGGAAATACGGACCGTTTACCGACTGCCTGTAGATCCTTACTGATAAGTGGCTAATCATTTTTATGGAACCAGTAGTTAATATGAAAATTCATGGTATGGCTCTATCCTAATGTCATCCCTCTCTCACTAGATAAGTACCTGCAGACAAATGAGGGCTTTATGCACCCGTAAAACAAGGTTGTTTTTATTCCAATTTATTTAGGTCAACTTGCATCAATTCAGTCCCGATTTAAGAGTTTGGTTATCTCTTGAATTTAAGTGACCACAATCATTGCCTAACGTACAATCAATTTTTCCTTTATCCTCAAGTTGGTAAAAACTGAGGGAGAAAGCGAGAAAACAGAATGCAGTCAAAAATCAATTATGCATGCGATAGTTTAGAAATACTTACAGTGCTTCCCAGCACTCTCCATGTGGATGTAGAACAGAATTTATAAATCTAGCTATATGATGCAAGTTGAGAAATTGCACCTAAGTAGTAGTTAAATTAGTGGTGAATAAATCAATTTATTTGACTAACTAGAACGTATGCAACGTGCGTCTATGAATCTCCTAAGATTTCTGCAATTGTGAATCTTATGAGATTCGTTTAATGTATCCTAAACTGTGAAATGGATCAAGCAAGAATGACCTACAATTTTTCTATTAGGCATAAAGCAGTGATAAAACGTCACTCAAGTCGAGAACCACTCTCGACACAACCAGACATAAAAATAAATAAAGTTAACATGCCTTTGTTTACATGCGCGAGATCTCAATCGAGAACCATTGTAAATGGACAATAGAATAAAGTTCAACTAATCTATTATTCTCTCAAGTAATTATTTGTCTCGGGGCTCTCTTGCAAGTTGCTCCAAGCTTTCTAGCCTCTGCGGTCCATCAGAAATAATCAGCTCCATGGGCCCACCACAAAATAATGAAATCTATAAGGAAATGTTATCGAGAGATAAAGGAACTTAATAAAAAAAGACATCACAAGAAAAATACAATAAAGAAAACAAACTCAAGATAATTATGCCTAAAAATTACTAAATAAATAATTGCTCCTAAAAATAATCACAAAATGTGCCGCGTCCCCGGCAACGGCGCCATCTGATGAATCTCAAATTGCATGTATTGAGAGAGATCCGTTGTAGCACGGGCAATTAGCGTGTCATACAGAATCGAGATGATTCTCAGTGACGAGGTTCTCAGCTTTAATTTTTAACCAGGGAAGTCCACGTCAAACACAAGGATGCGAGCAATTTATTGATTAAATTTAGAGATCAAATATTTTAGATAGCAATTCGTAGCTTTATTATATTGAGGTAATACACAAATCACAAAGAGATAAATTTTTAACATATTTTTATGCACTTATATTAAATGCAAACAATGATTCACAAACACTATGAATAGAAAAATCACTCTTCACATTAAACGACACACAACTTGTCTTAGTCACGAAATATCCTGAATTGATTACTTATTGATTAAAGGATTGATTAGGTACACTGTGATATCAGTCTCAAACTCTTTCTACATGAGTTAAACATTCATTTTAATGTTGAAAAGTGATATTGAGCAATTAAATCATTTGATGACCTAATAATAATGTTTAGATTTAATTAATAATAGACCATTAAAAATCAAGGTAACTTAGAGATTCAATTGTTCACTCAAAGTAAGGTTTCATGGTTTAAACAAGCACATTAAATAAAGAACAATTAATGCGTTACTTTCACACCAAATTTAACCATAAATTTTGCCAACAGAAAGAGTATTAAACAAGCCTTGAATAGAGACCAAAATCAAATTTGAGGATAAAAAGATATTGAACAATGAATCCATGGGCATAAATGTAAGGAAACTTCCAAGATTTATTACAAATAAGTATAAACATGGACTAAAATGTAAATAACAAAACCCTTAGGGCTGAAATATAAATGACACAAAAAGCAGAAGGAGTTATCTATAATTATAGAAAAGTAGAGGATAGATATAGATACTACAATTTACCAAGTCACATGCGCCAAATACCTGACCTGGCGAGGCTCGGAGATGGAGGCTCGATCCTCGTGGTTGCTTCCGGTGCTCCGTGCGAGGCTCAGATACAGACTCGACACTAGAACCTGAGGGTTAAAGCGTTGCCTCGGGATGGTGATGTGGATCAACCTAGATTGTCCGATCTCACCCAATTTGGGGATATCAACGGTATATGCTCTTTGTATGTTCTTCCACCTCCAACACGCACTGTGGCATTATGACTGGGCTTCGACGAGCTTTAGAATGCTCCTCCATGCTCCACTTGACTCTGAAGGTCGTATATTCCTCCTGCTAGTTCCACGAAGATGATAAAAGGCTCATGAAGATAAGAGATGCCTCCTAGTACTCTGTTGAGGCGATTATTGCCGAAGAGGAATTTGAAGATCAGAGCTCGAACTCAATCTCCGATCATTGAAGTTGTATTGACATGCAAAACTAGTCCAAACCACAAATAAGTTCCATGCGAACAATATGAAGTGGATATGGAATGGAATGAAAGGATCGAGCGAGGTGAAGGAAGGGATCCCTAGTTGGTTTCCATGCTAAGGAAAGTCCTAGAATTGATCAAGGTGGACACACATATGAAGAAATGAAGAGATCTACTGGAGATATATGCGTGGATGAGTGAGCAATAGCGAGAGTTGACTATTATTCAGATTAGAAAATGAATGTGTAGCATCTAGAGAATAAATCTGAGAAACTACGAAGAAAAGGAGATTAAGTACTAACATGGAATTGAAGGTTGAAGATGGGTCGATTAGTGTTGAATATTGAGCCAATTAACAAAGCTAGGAGCTTCTTTGTCTTAGCTTAAAGTTCTTTGCAAGAGAACTAAGCTCGAACCATCACAAATTTCGGTTGTAACTTGGTATAGGAACCAAGGATCTCACAGGAGCTCAATACCATTCTTTTCTTGATCTCAGTCTCTCTCTCTCTCTCCATCACAGGAGAGGAAAGAAAGCTAGGGAAGAACTCTCGCAAGGGCAGACAACCTAAGAAGATGACCAGTGGAAGGGTATTTGAAGAAGAGATGGCGGAGGTTGCAAGAAGTTTTGATGGATGTTCCAACCTCCGCCTCTTGATGTTGAAGTTTGGTTTAGGGATAATGGTTGATTGGTGTGAATGAAGGTTGAGCGGACTGGAGGTTGGTGGAGGTTTCAAAAAATGCGTTTGGATATGATTGCTGACGAAAATGAGAGAAGTTGTAGTGGATTGAAAGGTTGTAACATTTGGCAGAGGTAGCTGGAGGTTGAAGATAGACTTCGACCGTTGGATTTGTAGATCCAAAAGTCCACATATGAGTGGGATGAAACTACCGAAATCTGTTTGATAAGAATGGATCGGATGGTTCAGATCGAGGCAGGTAGTGCGAGGGTACCAGGCCAGGTGGATCACTCTGGAAGCGCCACGTGGCCCAATAGGATTTGAAGAAAATCAATAAATCGTAGTAAAATCAATAATAATTAGTTAGAGGGCGAATTAAAAATGATAAACATGAAATTTGAAGATCTCGATGAGATCTACAACTTTCATGTAGAAGTCAAAAAGATCAGGAGTCATCTATACATAGATAAAAATTATATACTAATAGAAATCATATAAAACCATTTTCTTTTTTTCTTTTGCTTTTTTTGTGTTTTTATTTTATTTCATGTTATTTTATTTATACACAATTTTGCTCTAATTTTTATTTGATTTTTAATAACAAATAAATACATTAAATATTACACCATAATAGGATTATATTAATATATAATAATTGGTGTTAAGTATTTACATCACAGTAGTTAGTAATTAGTGTTAATTAGTTAATGAATCTTTTGATTAACATAAGCAGCAGTGATAAATATAATCAATTAAGCTGATAAATCTTGGATTTATCAATGGACCTCGAGGATCCACCTATATGGGTAAGACACAATATGGTGTAAATGGATATTCAAGAGAAAGAGGGAACCTGTTGAGAAGGTAGGGACCTTCAAAGCACGGTTCGTATCCTCAAGATACACACAAAAAGAAGACATCACTTGCGATGAGACATGCATTCTAGTGACCATGTTTAACCCCTAGAATATTACTAACTATAGCTCTATAGATTGACTATGACATCTTCAAGATGTGAGTCAAGATTGCATTCCTCTATGAATACCTCTCCAAGGATATTCACATGAAATATGCTCGGGGCTTCATAGCTAAGGAAAGCAAGATGTGCGAGCTGAATAACTCCATATGTGGACTCAAATAAGTGTCTTGTAGTTGGAACATCAGATTTGACGAAATAATAAAGGTTATGATTTCAGATAGAATCTTGATGAACCGTGTGAAGCTTAGTTGGAGTGCCATAGTGTTCATCATACTAAATATAGATAATATCCTAATCATTTTGAATGATATAAGGATAATAATAAGTGTTTTATGATATGGCTATTCCATACCTTGAGATATAATCTCAAGGAAACCTCTTATATCTTAGTTCTGAATTTGTTCCGAAGCGAAGATAAGAGGGTATTGGAACCGTCACCTTAGAGGTACTGCATGGACATGTTCCATTTTTGTGAAAAATCTCAACAACGATTTCCTTCCTTTAAGATAAGGTTCTGACCTTTCTAAAGAGATAGCACCTCAAAGAGTTGAGGAAGTCAATGCTAAAACTGCTTGTCCTTGAGAATCAGTTATGAGTAGCCAGACGTATGCTCGATGTGTACAAAAGTTAGATGTCTGCCATGTAGTGCGAGTAGTAAAATGTTGCTAATCCTACCATGGAGATAAAACACTTAGTTGCAGTAACAACAGTATCTTCTAACATGACAAGACTTAGAGATAGTGATCTCAAAGTCTTATCTTCAAGAACTTAAGACTTTATAGATAGTGATCTAAAAGGTCTTAACTGCACACACCTTAGGAGATAGAGATCTCTAGGAATAAGGGTATTCGATAAGTATAATGGAAATACTGGTTGAGTTGTAGTGTCAAGGACACTATAACTGACAATATTGAGTATTGGTTGCATAACATGCAACATTCGCATTGGATGTGAGCACGGTTACTAGGAAATATGCAAGTGTCGTAAACGGACTTGGCATAGTCTTTTGGGAACAGAGTGACTGATCAGCTTACCTAGCTATTTTTCTAAATAGTCTATGATTGTCACATGGGTGTGGATTTAACGATTAACCCATTAATGGCTCTCTGGGCAAATGGGAGATTGTTGGACATGCAAGCCCACGGTGAGCCATTATGCAATAAATGTTATTGCAAATTTCATTCCATGATCTGAAATGAAGAATAACTAATTTTCATAATAGATCCCTTAGTACAATTAGGGTTTTGTACCATGGTCATCTTAATGATCATACAGTTGTTGATTCAATTGTTCAATCATAGAGGTTGGTGTTTAGATGAATATCTAAAGAGTTAGATTGAGGACTCGTCAAGTACCATCAAATGATTATTAAGAGATTATCTCTAGCATGACAAGGAGATGGCAATCCTTTCTCTAAAGGTTGATATTTGATGACCTCTTGATGCACGTCCTCTGCACAAGAATAGAGATTCGGAGGTGTCGGATTAGTTAGGTCAAAGAGTTGGATTAACGAGATCGAGATAACTAAAGACCTACGTCGTATGCTGTCACAATATAGGCACACATCTTCTGACCGAAGACAGATGTGTTACTATATGTCTTAGTATGTACATTTGGTTGACCAATAGTTTGATGACCTAACCAAGTTCTATACACCGGCGCGTTGGTGTGCATACAAGGGCATATGAGTAGTACGATCTCTCAAAGGGATCATACAGGTTCAGTTACTGAATCGAAAGACAAGAGCTCACTCATGAGATATTGGGAAGAATCAAATTCTGTGCACGGTCATCTTGCTTTGGAAGCTTGACTAAATCTGTAGGTTTGATATATGCTTTTGGAAAGCATATGATCAACACCTAGGTATAATATATGCTTTTGGAAAATATATGATCGATACTAACTCCCAATGATCGGATGGGAAACTTAATGATAAAAACCCTAAAGGAGACAGTCTAAAAAGAGATCTAAAACTTTAGGTTTAATCTGGGTCTTCCAGAATGCAGGATGTATAGGTATTAGGAATATCTGAGGGTGATGTGATTAATATGGTTGTATAACCATGATGCTTCCATTCCAAGGAAGTGATGAAACATGTCTATATTTTAGTGACTCCTCTCAGTAGAGAAGTGATCTGAGCTTGGTCCAAATGTTGGACATTGATCTGAACGTGATTCAAATGCAATGAGAAAATTAGATTTATAGTCTGTGTATAATCAAGCATCTATGAGAGGTCCACAAGCATCTATGGATCTCAATATCCAAGTCACTATACGTGGAACAATACAATTGCCATGTCCTTATCTCCAAGTATCCGTGGAGAAAACACATTATCTTGAAAGAGTTCATGGATAATTTCATTATTGATATATGTATCCGAGCATTGAGAAAATGGATAATTAAATGTAATTTAATTATCATTAATACTATAAATTTTATTCATATTATAAGAGGAGTTATCTGAGATAATTAAATGTTATTTAGTTACCAACGATGTGAATAATGTGAATGAGATTCATATTATTTGAGCAGATGAGAATGGAGATCCAAGATTATTAAATGTGATTTTTATTATCATGGATATGAATAATGTGGATTGCACTATTCAATTATTCATATATATTATAAATGTGATTTACAATATATTAGAAAGAGACTATTGTGATTTATATTTGTTAATTAATTATTGATGTGAATTGGATTCACTTTGGATGATTAATTGAAAATATAATTTACATTTTATTTTGAGATGTGAATGTGATTCACATTTTTCCAATGGCATGATTTCAATATTCATAAGATAATTATGAATTATTTTTTGTTAAATAATTTACAACAAATGTTGTTGTAAATCTTGGAGATATCATGAGATGATGAGATCTCATGAAATAATTGACACATTCCACCTTAAGAGGGTGGATGGCTACCAACATCCATTGGGATTGAGTAGTCGCCCCCCTTTTTAGGGGATATGGTCAATCTTATCATTATCTCCAAGATTGATTAGTTAATTTGATTTTAAATTAATTTATATTAATTTATCGATATATATTAATTTAATTTAAATTAATTGTTGTTGTGTTTTTACAACAAAATCATGGCCAAACACAAATCAATCTCTTCCATTGGTTTTGTATGTCCGTGGATTGAGATTCTGGATCCCAAAATATTATATAAGAAGAGGCACCCCTTGCTCTTCATGTAACATCAAATTATTGTTCTCTCCCTCAATCTCATTGTGGCCATCCACCATGGAGCCCTAGAGAGAGTCGCCGTCATCACAGTATCGTCGTTATGCTGTCAGATTGTTTGCTCATGGATCTATGTATCCTTGACGAGATTAGGAGATTCGTCGCTTGGATCATCAACATGGATTGCGAGGAGAACACATCTCATCAACGTGCTCGCAAGCGTCTCCTTCGTTGGATCATACTTGAGGCAAGAGGTCCCTTCATTTAGAGACTCGATCGCAACAAAGCTTCAAGAGGTGAATCAAATACTTCTTTGTGGTTTACATGAAATGATCCAAGAAGCGTTATTGGATCATGTGGTTTTATCTTTGAAAATTTTTTAAATTCCATTGTCTCTAGCTACTAGTATGACTAGTCACTCCCGATCGCATACGATGCGATCCTCATGCTTCCATGATGCGCTTAAGGATCATCCCATATCCTTCAGTCTTTTCTTGGGCATGTCAGATTTTATCGAAGATTTATTAAAGAATTTCGAAAAATTACTCAACCTGTGAACGTGCTCTTATGAAAAGACACATAGTTCATTGTAGATCATAAGTGTCTTGAGGCCTTCTAGCAACTAAAATGAAATATCATAAAAAATCCCATGATGCAAGCCCCTGACTGGTCTCTTCCCTTCGAGATCATGACAGATGCCTCTGATTTTGCTATATGGGTTGTGCTAGAACAAAGGAGAGATGAAGTCCCATATGTTATTCACTACACAAGCAATGTTTTATATACAACTTAGAATAATAATGCTGTGATAGAAAAAGATATGCATGTCGTAGTTTTCATCTTGGAAAAATTCAGATCTCTACTTCTTAGATCAAAGATGATATTTTTTACATATCACTCAACCATCCATTATTTAATAACAAAGAAGGAGGCAAAAGCGCTTCTTCTCAGATGGATTCTCCTCCTCTAGGAATTTGATTTGGAGATTAAAGACAAGCTGGGGTGAAGAATGTGATGGCTGACCATCTATCCCGGATCGAGCAAAGTAAAACCACTGAGTCAGAATCAATCCGTGAATCCTTCCAGGATGAGTCAATCTCTATTATTGACTCTCTCCCATGGTATGCCGACATGATTAATTATCCCGTCTCTAAGGAATTCCCTAGGATTGGTCCATGAACAGAATCGATCGAATAAAGTTAGAATCTATGCATTACCACTAGGAGGATCCATTCCTTTTCTTTGAAGGACTGGATTGCATATGGAGCAGATGTATTTCTCATGTGGAATACCGAAGTGTCCTCACTATGTGCCATACCTTGGAGGAAGGAGGAAATCACTTCGGGAAGAGGACTGCTGAGAAGATATTATAATGTGGATTTTATTAGCCGACCTTGTTTAAGGATTCCTATAATTTTATAAGGTCGTGCCCGATATGTCAACGAATGGGAAGGACCATTGGTCCCAAAGATACCTTTCCCATGCAACCAGTGATTGTCTGTGACATATTAGAAGCATGGGACGTTGACTTTATGGGCACATTCCCTAATAGCCATGGATTTGAATATATTCTTCTCGTGGTGGACTATCTATCAAGGTGGGTGGAGGCTATCCCAACTCGAGCCGCATACAACAAGACCATATGTAAATTTCTAAAAGATCATATTATTTCGAGGTCTGGGATCGCCAGGCTTTTGATATCTGATGGGGGTAATCGCTTTGTCAATAGGGTGGTGAAGAAGTTACTAAGGACTACGACATTGAGCACCGTATCACTAATCCTTACCATCCACAATCTAATGACATGGTAGAGGTGCCAAACTAGGAGGTCAAAGGAATTTTACATAAGTTAGTTCGTCCTGATGGGAAGAATCGATCCCAACTCTAGAACCAGGTTCTATGGGCTTACATGACGACATACAAGATGCCACACCTCCCTGTGTAGAATGTTATTTAGAAAACCATGTCATTTTCCTGTAGAATTAGTGCACAAATCATAATGGCCAATAAGAAAAATCAACTGGAATTGTCACAAAGGAAAGAGAACAGAGATATGGATCTAAATGAGCTCTCAGAGATCAGAAATAATGCATATGAAAACAACACGATCTACAAAGACAAAGTGAACAAATGACATGACAAGCACATCCGAATTAAAAACTTTATCCTAGGATAGAAAGTGTCATTGTTTAATGCAAGGTTAAATATTTTTCAAGGGAAGCTAAATTTAAAGTGGATAGGACCATTCATCATTAGGGAAGTACACAACAATAGCAATGTTGAGATTTCTGAAACAGCGAATAACACACACTTCCCTAGTCAATAGATATAAGCTTAAGCATTTTGCCAAATCAAATGAGCAGTTAGTTCAAGTTGAGCAAATCTCATTCACACGAATCACAGATTTATATAAAAGACCCCCTCGACCCATGTGAAATAATGATACAAGAAGCCATCCTTTTCAGTGCAACTAGAAGATTCAGCCGATCACTTGTACATCCATCTCAAATCTACTCAGTCCCCTACTTGTAATTACTCAATCATACTTAGGCTGACCTGAGCGTAAGTATAGGAGGATTGGTATCATTGTTTATACATCATTTCTATTCTTTCCTTCTCACCCTCAACACCCACATTTCTTGCTCTTCTGCTATGCATAGGCCCTCAAGATCCTATGTATAGGGGTAGAGTCAGCTTCCTATTTCTTTTCACTCAACTATGGTTGCTACGAGCTACATCTACATTTCACTTTGTGTCATGAGAACATATTACAAGCTGATCGGGGTGTATGTATAAATATACTTTATCTATAGCTCGTATTTAATTGTTTTCACATTAAAAATATGGTATGGTATAAGTTGTGTATATTATGTATACTAAAAAAAATTCTTTTGTGTTCATAATACATGTTTTCAAAACTTTTTACAAAGATTAGGGGGTATAATAAACTTTGAAAAAAACTCTTTTAGGGATTATTTTGATTATTGAATTTAAAAATGACTAGCTACTTCTCAGTGAGAAAACTACGGTCTTTCTAAGAAAATTAGGTAGTTAAAGGATAACATGTAAGGTATCATCCTGAAGTAATAGGAGTAGCCATTCTAGGGTTCGTACTTACACCCATACTAGCTGAAAGTATATGCAACTAGCCATACGAATTTGGACCAATCATTATGTCACTCTCTAAAAAACAAAAAACTAAATAACTTAAAGTTTTATCCCTAGCACTTTCACTCTAACTCAAGACTTGAGGAATAAAGAAACTCGGGTTTATGTGGTCTTTGATTTAGAGTTAACCAGCATAAGTCATTAGGGCTTGAGACTTAATAACCATACTTCCCTAAGTGTGAAAGATATGAGTGCTATATTGCATGCTTAATCTCTACCTTAAATAATATGATTAGCGCATCACACACACAACTGCATGAATGATGAGATAAGTTGAGATTTCACTTGAGGGACTGACACTTGAGATTTGAGTCTAGACCCGGTTTGATGATGCTCGGGGATGGGATAAAGTCAATGAAAGCTTCATGAAACTTGTGTCAGCAAACCCTAGCCAGCATGGGAACAAGTTCGCATGTTATCTTTTGATAGTGACCTATGTACCAGGGTATGATTAAACTAAATAGTTTCTTGAGTAGTATGCACCAACTTGGTAAAAGGAGTGGAGCTAGGAAAAAAAGAGACAAATATTGAAAGAAAATCTCTCTCAATACAAAGTCAAATACTAAGATCTTACATCAAAGGTAATCGCTCCCAACCGTTTCAAAGTGTCCACTTGGACCAAAACTAAATAGGAAAAATGATTTAGGGTACTACCTCAAAAAGGGATCTACATCGTAAGCGATACAAGTCTGGGTGTAAGCATATTAGATACTTAAAGAAGACACACCTTGGTGTACTCCTAGGATAACAAGTACAAGTGACTCAACAACTCTTGACATACACATTGATCAACACTAAAAATATCTACGTTGAGTAATAAGGCACTCGAGAGGATGTTTGATCCAATGAGAGGGAGAGAAGAAATTACCCAAACCTATGTCCTCCATTAACTGGCCTTTTATCCACATTTTCAAGTATGACAAACTACTAAGATGGTAGATTAAATGCAAGAACTGATTTATTCCTCAGTGTTGAGAATTGGTTCTTGAGGCGAGTCTCTTGGATCAAAACTTTGGGTGGTGTTTCGACTTAACTCTCATGATTGAAATACACACTAAACTTCATATCTCTATGATATATGTATAAATAGAGAGTCTGATGATTAGGGAAGTTGGATTCCTTTCGACTAAAGTTGGGTTAAACTTAGAATTTTAGGACGACTAAAACCAAGGATTCTTATTAAGACAAGTCTTGAATTTGCACATACCCAGTCAAGGATTTGACCTTCTAACTCATTAAAAATTGCTTGTGGACCAGCAAAGACCTAAGTATAGGGGTGTGATGAATCCATGATTCATCTACTTTATATGAAAATCTTAGCAAAAACCTCTTAATAAATCACTAATTAAACCCTAAAATTTATTTATTAGCACTCACTAACTTTATTGAAATAAAGGTTAAAATCTGTAAATAAATAACATGTGTTTTTGACTTTATTTGAGCCTATTATTTTATGTACAAATATTAACTATTTTATCCTTATTATTTCTCTATTATTTATTAACTAACTAACTAAGCATAAAGAACTAAAACTCATAAAAATTAGAAAATCGGCAGAAAACACAAAAATCTGACATTGTATATTTGTACATATTTTATCTTTGTTGATTTTATTTTACAAATTTCTAACCTATAAAAAATCATAAAAAGTAGATTAATATGTGTATATCATATATAAATTAATTCACTAATTAAAATTAAAGTAAAATACAAAAAATACAAAATACAAAAATACAATATTTTATTATCTAGAGAGTACCACCAAAAATACTTTTTGGATGCATAACCTCTTTTGACTTTCATCCCTCCCAAAATTGTAGATCCCATTGAGACGATCAACTTTTATGCAGAAAACTTTTTGATTTGACATCATTTACTATTTTTTATTGATTTTTCTTCGAATATTATTTTCGATTTTTTGGGAGTAACACGTGGCAGCACCTAGAGCCGCCACATGTCACCCCTCTTTTATTCCTTTATTATTATTAATACTTTTATTTTATTTTTATTATATATTTTATTACCGGCCACGTGGCCGCTCCCCAGCATGCCACGTGGCCTCTCCTCTCTATTCCCTTCATCTCTTTCTCTCGCCAAGCACGTGTCGTCTCCTCCCTCTGCCTTCCCCTCATCTTCCGCCGCCACCACCCATCATTACCCCACCTCCTTCGTCATGAATGCAGCCCACAACTGTTTCTTCTTTTCCACTATTGCAACTGCCCCTTGGCCACAGTTACGCTCCACTCCTCTCCCGCAACAACTGCACATCTCACCTCCTCGCCATTACACCTCCAGCGGTTACCTTCCTCTCTCTCCTATAAATCCCATTATCATTGTCGTGTGACCCTATCATCCATTTTCAGAGGGCAAAGGAGGAGCTCACCACTACTTCAGGTGACAACAGTAGGTCGTGGACACCGAAGCTCTGCCCTTGACCCCTGGCGAGATCCAATGAAGTATCAAGATCTGCTGCCATATATTTCGCACGAATCATGCTCCATCTCCAGCTAGTCGTCCGTTTAGTGAGAATCAGAAGCCCATCAGTGGGATTCATCCTTGTTAAACAACCTTCATTCTCAGGTAGTCATCTTCTTCCTCCTTTCTTACTTACTTTTTCTTCGTCGTTAGCCTCTTCCTCCTCTCCTCTACAGCTCGTCGAACCTCCATCTTTTCCTACTTCATCGCCGACATCTCCAATCACATCGACCACATCGCTTCACCTTCACCTCCGTTGATACATACTTCCACCTTCATGCACCCCATCTCTTGCCATAATCGAATCTTCGACGCCACTACCACTCGCCCTCTGACCATGCGCCCTCACCACCAGCTGCCTTCGGCTCGTCACCATCCATGAGCATCCCTTCTACCCTCGCATTTTGCCGCTCTGCCTCGGTTGGCTTGTCACCTCCAGCAGCTCAACATGTGTTGACCGAGATCCACCTAGCGTCGATCAGGTCTCCACCAGCCTCGGCACGCCCCACCGCACTCGGCCGTGTTCCGCCGGCCTTCCACCCTCGTTGCCCGACGTACATCTGTTGTTGGATCATGTGGTGGCTCTTGATCCAACAACATTATAGATGCTACGTGGAGTCCCCCAAAAGCCTTGACCCATGCCTTGAGGTTCGAGTGAGCCAAACCCACCTCCAGAAGCCACATGGAGTCTCGAGACACCCATACCTCTTCCTCGGGGGCAATGCCTCCCTTAAACCTCCCCGATTCAGCCACGTGGAGGCTCGACACCTAAGCCACAACCTTGTCACTCGAGCCTCTATAGCCACACACAAGGCACGTGCGAGCGGGGGCTATTTGCAGCTAATCACTCTGAGTTTCAACAAATTGCAAAAAAGTCCATGCCTTCCAGACCACATGTGACATGAGTGCCCGCTTGGGAAAATGGCATAAAAGCCTAGGCGATATTACATTTTTATAGATAAGTCCTTTAGGGACCATTTTGAGGAGAAAAATTATTTTTATTGTATTTTAGTCCCTGAAATTTCATTTTATCATAACTCTCTCATTTGAACTCCATTTTTAGCATACAATATGTCGTTTTGAAGCTTGTTATGTGCTATATCATTCTATATATGTTGTGAATAGATCATATCTTGGTATAAATTGAATATTTTTTTAGGATCTCTTCTAATAATGCATGCTTAATTTTGACATTTTTGTGTTATTTTATCTTGAGAAAATTTTGATTTAATCTATAGGGACTTGATTGAGATGATTTAATTCGATTAATTCTCTCATGATTATTATTGATTGGTTTTTAGGAATTCATCTTTACAGGGGGGAGTATGACATGGATTTAATTTTAGTTAATCAATTTTTATGAGTAATGGAATTCTATTGCTTGCTATGTTGGAGTTTTAACTGATACATATATGAGAAATCAGATCATTAATAGAATAATTGCGTAGTATAGAGGGTGAATCATGATCCATTGTAGGGGCTCATTTAATGATAAATTTTAGATTTATTTCCTTGATGTCAGTGATCATTCTTTGAGGGTTAAATCATAGAAAAATTAGGGGTCAAATCTTCTTAAAAAATTATCATTGATCTAATCATTTACAGGAGCAATTATTGATTAATCTTCTAGCCTACATGTAGGAAATAATAGGAATATATTTCATGGACTGATTTCTTTTAGATTTGTGATTAATTTTGAGAATTAATTAAACATTCTAAGTGAGGATTGATTTCATAACAGATCATGTGCTTCATTGTTTCATCCACTTGCATTGCATTGCATTTCCTTTATTTTATTTTTTACTTTATTTTCTGACATAGAGATCAACATAGCAAATAGTTAATCTTTTAAATTAATTCAGAACCATGAAACTAGAAATAAATCTTTCCCTGAGTTTGACCTTGGTATACTTACCAAGTAAAAAAATATTTCATAATATTCAAAAGTTGTGGTTTTTGTTGATCTGATTTTTGTCTCCTATACTATAATTCATCTTTTTTAAAGAGGCGGATTTTCAGTTCATCATAAATACATAATAGAATACCTTATATATTATATAAGTATTTTGAAAATTAAACACACTTTCAATTTTCAATTTTAAATAATTCAAAAAAATATAAAAAAATACATACAAATTTCTAAAATACATAAAAAATATAAATATAACTCTAAAAGAATCTACAAAAATATACATAGTATATTTTGCCATATTTTAAACAGTAAATCATGAACAAATTAAAAATCAAATGTTAAACCTCTTAGAAATTAAAATATACACAAAAATTTTTAAATCGTAACTTATTCATAAAAATTCAAAAAAATATGTATAACAACTTATTTTAAAGGTATTTTCATTTTCCTCACAGTAAAAATAAAGTCCAAACATTTTCTTTGTTTTAGTTTTTTAAAAATCAAATACCTCAAAGTTGTACTTGAAGACATCTTTCCACTTTAGAAATATTTTAAAATCCAAAACAAGTAATAAAAATTACCTAAAAATCTTAAAAAAATTGCAAAACAAATATAATTAAAACATTAAAAGATAAAATCAAATGCAAAATATAAATAAGATACATGTACTTCTTTACATATCGATATATAAAACAACTTAAAAACAATACAAAACTTAAAATAAAGTAAAAAATATTAAAGTTATTAAAAAAATCAGAAAACTCTGATTCCTTAAATAACTCAACTATAGACCCTAGTTCACACTGTTTACCTACATGAGTTCGACACTCCCGTACTTACCATATACACACAAGTTTAGGAGCATAAATAAAAACAATCAAATCTTTTTCTACAAATCTCGATCGGTCGACACAATGACGTTGTCTATCTCTTTTAGGCAGTAGACTGAACGTGTATTTCAAAGAACCTTGTAGATACATGTGTTTTCATACATGAGTGATTGATTGTGTTTGTACATGCTTCCACGATTCGCAACATATAAATGTTTCAAACCATGAAGCATGTTGTTTAGCTTTAAGGGCCACGTTGTTTAAATCGAAGTTAGTGGGCCATAACATATAATCGAAGCCCCTTAATTACCACTTTCATATTATGCCCGACCATAAACATCAAACATTGTATGGAACACATAAAAGACACTCTTCAAGAACTATTTCAGTTAAAGCCCTTACTTTAGTTGATTCTCATGGCGTTCCAGTCTGACTCAGCAGATGAAGCAAGAAATATTTAAGACAATCAATCTGTAACATAAATCAAACGGTGTTAGTTGCTATGCTTTAATTTTTGTCTAGAAATTACCGTATTTTATTATATGAATTGAATAATAAGATTTATGACCTCGGATGAATAATTTATTAGATGGCATCAACTGTTATATATATTAGATAAATAAGGGAGCTTTCGAATATACCATGTAATGATTCATTGTTAGATAGACTATTTAATTATGTAGCATGTGATATGATGTTTTGATATATGAACTAGCTTTTGAATACTCTATTAAAGAATTTATGATTAGATATGTAATGTCTCAGGTTTAGGTCCTCAGTTCGTTATAGGAAAAACTAGCCCTGACAACTTGTTGGTTTGAGTTCAAATGGATCCACTGACAATCACCCAAAATGCTTAAGCTCAAGTTGTCAAGTACTAATCTCCACCACTTATAACACACTCTCACACTGTGTTGGTTTTAGATGTGGGACTATCATTGGGGGTATGGGTGCTACAACCTCCCCCACTTATATTCGCAACGTCCGCGTTGTAACATGTCACATTACTTATTCCCTATGACAGTGGCGGTTGCGCGCTCCGGGTAGCCATTTCTTCCTATCTTTTTGTAGGGGTGGCTCCACCTCTCGGGTAACCCTTTCCACTATCAGAGGGAAATAGTTCTGATACTATTTGTAGCGTCCCGAGCTTAGTTCCCTGATCTGTTATCGAGGAAAACTGGCCCCGGCAACTTGTTGAGTTTGGGTCCAAATGTATCTATTGACAACCACCCAAAATGCTTAAGCCTAAGTTGTCAAGTAGTAATTCCCGCCACTTATAATCCACTCCTACACTTTGTGAGTTTTAGATGTGGGACTATCTTTGAGGGTATGGTGTTACAAGATAGATTATTCAACGATGAACATAACACTAGTTGTTATGTATTATTTTCGAAGCATAAAATCGAGTGCAAATCAGTTTGAAGCCAGTTTGTTTGATTTGATTATCTGGTTTTGTGTTGTACGAAACTTGAATGCATGTAAATTATAGATGTAATGGAACGGATCACGACGATCGATAGAAGCGTGTAGCTTAAATTCGCACGATCGAACTGTTATCGAAACATGCATGGTAATCAATGAGCATGCAAAATCATTATCAAAAAGATCCATAAAATCTAATTCAATCGAGAGTTCCATTAATACAACATTAATAAGGATATACTTGCAAAAGAAACTAAATAATTTCACAACATGGCTCTCTATTCCAGTGGACATAAAGATATCCATCATAAATCATGTAATCATCCATACCACGCTGAAAGTCTCGTTGAGTCTGTCGCACGAACTTGAGTGCTTAGTCGAACTTGTTCTTTACCTGAAATAAATAGCCATAATTTTGCATGAGCCTAATGCACAATATGCATCGGGGTCCATGCATGGGAATTATGATGATCTTTTAACCCGTTACATTTCATATATTTGAGTACCCTTGGAAAAATATCATTACATGCCTAGATGTCCCATGCATGTCTAAGTCATTCCCTAACAAGTTCCATATTGGTTCTTTCATAAATATGAGTATGCATGTGCAATATACATAAAAATACATAAGCTATCATTGTTCATCAAAAGGGGTATGTTTCATGAAATCCATAACATGTATATGTATCCTTTATCAATTAGGTCATTCTTCAGGATTAACCCCCTTAACTAGCTTTTGCATACCTTGACGGTTTATTATTCTTAAACCATTTCATTGCAAAACATATAGTAGTTTATTCTTTAATTAAACCATTTTCTCACATAACATATATTGGTTTATATTTATAAATCATTTCTTGCATAACATATAATGATTTATCTTTATCAAACATTTCCTTGCATACTTGTAATGCTTTAGCTTATAAATCATTTATTTCATAACTTGTAACGATTTATCTTTATAAATCATTTCCTCGCATACTTGTAATGATTTACCTATATAAACCATCTCTTTGCATACTTGTAATAGGTTATCTTTATAACCTGCTTCTTTACGTACATGTAAAGGGTTACCTTTAAAACACGATTCCTTGTGTACTTGTAACGGGTTACCTTTATAACCCATTTCGTATCTGACTTTTCAATATAATTACACATATACCTTAACAATAACATAATTACACAAATGATCATGACATTAACATATACATGTGCCCATGGAATTCGTAATTGTACATATGCCCATAATATTTCAGTGTTTAGGGTTGTCTCGAATATTAGATTCCTAGGCAGCTTTGATGGCGTTGCTGGGTTTACCGCTGGCACTAGCGGTCCATAACATGACAGTGTAGGTACAACTGTAGAGGACTTAGCTTTTGCCTCCGTGGTTCCTTGCAACCATACACCCCTTGTGGAGCTGCCCCTTGCAGCATTAACATGACAGTGTAGGTACAACTGTAGAGGAATTAGCTTTTGCCTCTGAGGTTCCTTGCAACCAGATGCCCCTTGCGGCTTTGCCCCTTGCGCTTACACAATAATTGGACTCTAGAAGTGGCTCCTACCATCAGGTGTAGCACTTAGCTCCACTTATCGTCATAGTGTCATTATTTATGATAAGGAAATTTCAATTCTTTTAACGCCATTTCCTTTTTCTCATAATAGTGATTCAGGTGAACATTTTAGTTCCAATTTTATGCTATTAACTTTTAATGGCTTGATAACCTTAAACAAACTTATACTGTTAGGTATTACAACCTAGAATCTTTTATTATTAATTGGCATCCGTTGGATGTACATCTTTCATATGTTTTTAAGTAAACAGAGCATAACATACATAATAATGACAATTACCGATTTTCTTATAATATTTAATTATATGATTTGTATTACATACCTACATTTGGAAAGGGTATTTGAGTTTCAAAATATGATCTCATCTTTAATAATTTTATATCATACATCTTACAATCATGGATAACATACAAATGATATCAGGACTTTCTTATTAATTAATAAAGAACTACATCGCATAATATATAACAAACAATATTCCTAGACAGGTTGTATCCAAATTAATAAGTATTACCACGAGGCCTTTGTAAGCAGAGTGCGTCATATTATATGGGATAAGTTGTGAATTCAATACGTAGCACTACTAAAATCGGTACCTAAGAAATATATGTAGAATAACTACATGATATCTAACCAGTTACTTAAAAAAACTATTGACTTATGATAAATATATGGTAACAAAGGCTATTTTGATTAGATGATTAACGTAATTTTTTCCATGCACTCAACTTAGAGTAGAATCATCATGATTACATATGACCTAATCAACTTGAAAGTTCTAATGTTCCTCACCGGATGGCAATGGTCTCTACCATAACAATAATATAACGACTATGTGCAAATAACCATTGTGTTATTTCTTTCTTACGAAAAGTATCTAAATTATAATGACGAATCTCATTAGGAACCAAGTTTGTATGCAATCCACTAATTAGAAACGTGGGCACAAGTTAACAAATACATATCATTTGTAAATAAATATGTGATTAACTAATTTTGTATATTAAACCATCAGCAAAAAGTAGTTTGCACCTTACACATGATTTGCTTAGATAAAAGAATATCCGACGCAGAAACTTCTCCAGCCTTAAGCATGAATGAGCATATATTTCCAAATTTGATGTGAATAAGCATATAGTCTAAAAAATTCTCTTAACGAACCTAGCAAATATGTGTTAACAATTATCTCCAAGGAGGATCGATATTACATAGGACAAATGCTAGAGTTCGACATATACATTTGGATGTCTTATTATGTATGATAATCCTATCAAACCGACGCATACCTTTAAAAATCGTAATCATAACTGATACATGCTTCCATGTGTCTTATCCCATATCAAACGATCATGTACACATGTTATCCTACAAAATTGATACATATTTCCATAGATTGCACATCAAACTTGATCTTGGTTTTTACGCAATCCTAAATCCGATACATACATTATAGTTTGTAAATTTAAGTCAATATCTACAATTGTGTAAAATAATCCTAAACCATTACATACCTCGTTCCCAAAACTTGACTTTCCCCATCACGGTCGTCGCGGCTCCTTCCGATCATGCATCCGTGCTCTGCTTCTTCTCCAATTTGACACCAATGTCTCCTTCGACGAAGATGAATCCCTCATGATATATCTTTCTCTCCCCCTCTCTTATCTCTCTCTCTCTCTTGCAATGAGTAGTGACGTTGGGTTTGCGGTTATGCCTTTTTATGGTCATCAAATGTAGAGAGTAAATGGATATTAATAATCCATTCAGTTGGTATTAAAATCCAATTTAATTTGAATATGGCAAATATGGTAGCATTATAATGCATTGGAATTGTTTTCTAAAAAAAACAAAGCCGTTACAATCTACTACTCTTAAAAAAATTTCATCCTTGAAATTTCTTAGTGGAGAGATGTACAGAAAAGTTATGGTTGTTTCTCTCGTATTTCACTTTCCAGCTCACTGGTGGTCTCTTCCGATTACCTCAACTTTTCTTCTCAATATCGATAATATCGCCAAACTTCTACAGAAATATATTACGACTAGCATCTTGTCATGTGTAGGATACTCCATGTCATGATTTGGATCGTTACTATCCTTGATCTTAGTTGACGTGATGTGCATTCGACACCTTTTTCATGCAAAATACCCCTAATTTATTTGTCAGATGTATCAACTTAATCACAAAGCCTATGATGCATAATGGTAAGCTTATAGACAAAGTCATAGTCAGCTTTTAATTTAATTTTTGAAAACTTCATTCATACTTATCTGAATGAACAAACTTCACATCCTCTCTAATTTGATTTCTCAATACTATTATAGTATGTGAGACAATTCTACATTAATCATTAATGTACTATGTAATCCTATACATCTATAATTCCTAGTTAACTCCAAGTCAATAGAATTTGCATCTTGATTGGATCAACACCAATACCATCCATAAATGTGGCATGAGTAGAAAGATGATTGTATCCAATAAGAAGTTATAATTAGAGAACATTGCATAAAGCCGATGTTGGAGTAGGGTCTCGAATACAATATTGAGATGTACTCAGTGGTTCTCCATATCGCAAGAGTATATAGCATTAGCATCCACAACTATGAATACAAAGTCGTCAAGGTATTCTAAAAATGCATTATTCATAAACTCCACAAAAGTTACAAGAGTCCTTGTGAGATCAAAAGGTGTGAAAAAAATTCATAATGGTAGAGTCTTATTCTGGAAGGTATTTCCGAAATATCATCATCCTTTATTCCAAGTTATTGATAACTCATATGTAAGTTAATTTTTAAAAAGATATTTTTCCTTGATAATCAAAATGAATTCATCACCGATCCAAAAAGTAGATATTTATCCCTCAAAGTCAATTTATTCATAGTTCAATAATCAATGTATAGAATATGTAACTTAACTTTCTTTATTCACAAAAAATAATTCCCCATATAAAAAATAGCAGGTCACAGAATCCCTTATTCAATGGTCACTGTAACTAGTTCTCCATCTCTTTAACTTCGATCTGTGTCATTTGATCATGAGTTCTCAAAATTAATCTAGTTTATAATATAACATTGATGGAGAATCCACTTGTCTATAAGAAAATCATCCTAATGACCATCTAGAAAGGCATGCTAATAAAAGTAGATAGCATCCAACTTTTATGGTGTAACTGAGATGATTATGTACTAAGTACTAATCAGGTATGTTTTGTAATCTTTATCTAATAGTTCACTTGCTTCTCATTTATACATATCTTAATCTCATTATTGTATGCTCCATAACTTTTTTTTGCACACTCTTTATTGATCTTATAACAAAATCAAAGATTTAAGAGTCATGATCTCTCAACATCTTCAGAATTATCAAGGGCATGAGAGTTACAAAAAAATCACTACATTTGATGGAATAGATCTCGGAAAAGTGGACTATCTTGTACTTAGTCAGTCACTCTTTAGCTATATCTTTCAAATAAAATATCTTAAAATTATTTATCCTTCTCAAGATAGCTTGTAGCTTCAAAAAGCCTCTCCATCTCCTATATACAATGCTTAACTTTCTTAATATCATGTTTAACCTATAAGATGAGTGGATTGTTGGGAATAAAGGTCTTCAATATAATCCACCAAAGCTCTTGTGTGCTACTTTCACTGTTGACACATAATTATCATCAACTATAGTAGTTATTGGTGTGGGTCCTTAACAATCTCAATATTTGATGATTACTTGCAGCCTCTGATCCCCTTAATTCAATAATGATGGGTTATCTGATTTAGAAAATCAAAGGGTCAACTTGTTACATGTAATACCTAGGTTTGACTATATTCATCTCAATCTTAGGTCACTGTTTATTGTGGATATCTTATGCCCAGAGGAACTCTAGCTCTTATACCATTTGTAAAGTTCCATACTTAGGTCCCCGGTCCGTTATCAAGGAAAACTGTCCTTGACGACTTGTTGGGTTCGGACCCAAATGGATCCGTTGACAACCACCCAAAATGCTAAAGCCCAAGTTATCAAGTAGTAATCCCCACCACTTATAACCCACACCCAGACTTCGTGAGTTTTAGATGTGGCACTATGTTTGGGGGTATGGGTATTACATTTGCTACAATTAGGGAGTGTGAGAAGCCAGGTGCAAGTTAGAAACTCAAGAAAGTGGAATAAGGAAGAAGGTGCTAAGGAGGAGCTCTACTCTCTTGTAACTATTCCCGAGAATCCTTCTAAAAGTATCAAGGAGAGTGGCACAAAGGTAATTGAAGAAGGAGATTCAGCTTATTGGGAGATGTTGCTGAATGTGTTTCCTTACCATACATGAATGTAAAATAATGGTTATTACAAAGCAGTATCCTTAAAACCTCACTACTATATCAGGAAGATATAGCTAAATCTTAGCAAACTTATAGTCTAAATTAGTTCAAAAACTACATCAAAAAGATCTGCTGCGACACCAACCGGGCCCATCCTAGTGCTATTGTAATGTCCCGAGCTTAGGTCCTCGTTCCGTTATCGAGGAAAACTAATCCTGACAACTTGTTGGGTTCGGACCCAAATGGATCCATTGACAACCACCCAAAATGCTTAAGCCCAAGTTGTCAATTAATAATCCCCACCACTTATAAACCACACCCACACTTCGTTATTTTTAGATGTGGCATTATGTTTGAGAGTATGGGTGTTACAACCTCCTCAACTTATATCCGCAACGTCCTCATTGCGGCATGGTTCATCACTTATTTCCAGTGACAGCGGCGGCTGCACGCTCCTGGCTTAGGTCCCTTCGCATAGCCCTTTCAACTATCAGAGGGAACCTGCGCTGATACCTTTTGTAACGGAACAGATCGCGACGACGGGTAGAAGCGTGCAGCTTAAATAATTTCACAACATGACTCTCTGTTCCAGTGGACATACAGATATTCATCATAAATCATGTAATCATCCATACAACACTGAAAGTCTCGTTGAGTCTGCCGCACGAACTTGAGTGATTAGTCGAACTTGTTCTTTACCTGAAATAAATAGACATAATTTTGCATAAGCTTAATGCACAGTATGCTTCGGGGTCCATGCATGGGAATTCTAATGATCTTTTAACCCGTTACATTTCATGTACTTGAGTACCTTTGGAAAAATATCATTTCATGCCTAGATGTCCCATGCATGACATGCATGGGACATATATGTATCCTTTATTAGTTAGGTCATTCTTCAGTATTAACCCCCTTAACTAGCTTTTGCATGCCATGATGGTTTATTATTCATAAACCATTTCATTGCAAAACATATAGTAGTTTATTCTTTAATTAAATCATTTTCTCACATAACATATACTGGTTTATCTTTGTAAACCATTTCTTACATAACTTATAATGATTTATCTTTACCAAACATTTCCTTGTATACTTATATTGCTTTAGCATTATAAATCATTTATTTCATAACTTGAAATGATTTATCTTTATAAATAATTTCCTCGCATGCTTTTAATAGTAACCTTTATAAATCATCTCTTTGCAAACTTTTAATGGATTACCTTTATAACCTGCTTCTTTGGGTACATGTAAAGGGTTACCTTTATAACCCGTTTCCTTGTGTACTTGTAATGGGTTACCTATATAACCCATTTCGTGTATGACTTTTCAATATAATTACACATATACCTTAACATTAATATAATTGTACAAATGGCCATGACATTAACATAATTGTACATGTGCCCATGGAATTCGTAATTGTACATATGCCCATAACTTTTCAGTGTTTAGGTTTGTCTTGATTGTTAGATTCTTAGGTGACTTTGATGGCTTTGTTGGCTTTATCGCTAGCAATAGCGGTACATAACATGACAGTGTTGGTACAACTGTAGAGGACTTAGCTTTTGCCTCTGTGGTTCTTTGCAATCATATGCCCCTTGTGGCGCTGCCCCTTGCGGCATTAACATGACAGTGTAGGTACAACTATAGAGGACTTAGCTTTTGCCTCTGACGTTCCTTGCAACCAAACGTCCCTTGCGACGTTGTCCCTTGGGCTAACACGATAATTGGACTCTAGAGGTGGCTTCCACCATCAGGTGTAGCACTTAGCTCCGCTTATAGTCATAGTGCCATTATTCAAGTTAAAGACATTTCAATTCTTTTAATGTCATTTCCTTTTTTCACATAATAGTGATTCAGGTGAATATTTTAGTTCCAATTTCCTGTTATTAACTTTTAATGGCTTGATAACCTTAAACAAACTTATATTGTTAGGTATTACAACCTAGAATCTTTTGTTGTTAATTGGCATCTGTTAGATGTACATCTTTCATACATTTTTAAGTAAACAGAGCATAACATACATAACAATGACAATTATCAATTTTCATATAATATTTACCTATATGATTAGTATTACACGCCTACATTAGGAAAGGGTATTTGAGTTTCAAAATATGATCTCATATAGTACTATCATCAATAATAATTTTATATCATACATCTTACAATCATGGACAACACACAAATGATATCAGGATGTTCTTGTTAATTAATAAAGAACTACATCGCATCATACATAACAAACAATATTCCTAGATAGGTTGTTTCCAAATTAATAAGTATTACCACGAGAACTTTGTAAGCAGAGTGTGTTGTATTATATCGGATAAGTTGTGAATTCAATATGTGATACTATTAAAATTGGTACCTAAGAAATATCTGTAGAATATCGCCATGATATCTAACCAGTTACTTAAAAAAACTATTGACTTATGATTAATATATGGTAAAAAAGGCTCTTTTGATTAGATGGTTAACGTAATTTTTTCATGAACTCAACTTACAGTAGAATCATCATGATTACCTATGACTTAATAGACTTAAAAGTTCTAATGTTCCTCACTGGATTGCAATTGTCTCTGCCATAACAACAGTATAACGATCATGTGCAAACAACCATTGTGTTATTTCATTCTTACGAAAAGTATCTTAATTATAATGACAAATCTCATTAAGAAACTAAGTTTGTATGCAATCCATTAATTAGAAACGTGGGCACAAGTTAACGAATACTTATCATTTGTAAGTAAATATGTGGTTAACTTATTTTGTACATTAAACCATCAATAAAAAGCAGTTTGCACCTTACACATGATTTGCTTAGATAAAAGAATATCCGACGCAGAAACTTCTCCGGCCTTAAGCATGAATGAGCATATATTTCTAAATTCGAAGTGAATAAGCATATAGTCTACAAAAAAATGCTCTTAACGAACATAGAAAATATGTGTTAACAATTATCTCCAAGGAGGATCGATATTACATAGGACAAATACTAGGGTTCGATATATACATTTGGATGTCTTATTATGTATGATAATCCTATCAAACCGATGCATACCTTTAAAAATCGTAATCATATCTGATACATACTTCCATATTTCTTATCACATATCAAACGATCTTGTACACGTGTTATCCTACAAAATCGATACATACTTTCATAGATTGCACATCAAACTTGGTCTTGATTTTTACGCAATCCTAAATCTGATACATACATTATAGTTTGTAAATCTAAGTCAATATCTACAATTACATATGATAATCCTAAATCAATACATACCTCGTGCCTAAAACTTGACCTTCACCATCGCAGTCGTCGCGGCTCCTTCCGGTCTTGCATCCACGCTTTGCTTCTTCTTAGAATTGACACTAACATCTCCTTCGACGAAGAAGAATCTCTCGTGATATATCTTTCTCTCTCCCTCTCTTCTCTCTCTCTCTCTTGCAATAAGTAGTGACGTTGGGTTTGGGGTTATGCCATTTTATGGTCATCAAATGTAGAGAGTAAATGGATATTAATAATCCATTCAATTGGTATTAAAATCCAATTTAATTTGAAAATGGCAAATATGGTAGCATTATAATGCATTGGAATTGTTTTCCTAAAAACAAGCCGTTACAATTTTTAACACCCGTATACCCCCAAAACATAGTCCCACATCTAAAACTCACAAAGTGTGATAATGGGTTATAAGTGATGGGGATTAATACTTGACAACTTGGTCTTAAGCATTTTGGGTGGTTGTCAACGGGTCCATTTGGTCTCGAATCCAACAAGTTGTCAAGGTAAGTTTTCCTCGATTAACAGACTGGGGACATAAGTCCGGGACGTTACAAATGGTATTAGAGTGGGTTCCCACTGATAGTGGAAAGGGTTACCCGAAGGGAACTAAGCCGGTGGCGTGCAGCCGTCACTGTCACTGGGAATAAGTAATGGGTCATGTTGCAACGACGACGTTGTAAATATAAGTGAGGGAGGTTGTAATGCCCATATACCCCCAAACATAGTCCCACATCTAAAACTCACAAAGTGTGAGTGTGGGTTATAAGTGTTAGGGATTACTACTTGACAGCTTGGGCTTAAGCATTTTGGGTGGTTATCAACGGGTCCATTTAGTTCAAATCCAACAATTTGTGAGGGTCATAATTTTTTTTGGATTTTTGATAAATAAGAAAATAGGAAAATAAATTAGAAGTACGAAATAAGCAAATTTTGTACAGACTCGTAGAGGTCACCCGGATACAGTCGGTTTCTTTGATTTTAGTCTTAATTTTAATTGGATTTTTATGCCCTTGAAAAAACGTTCATCAAAGAACGCAAATGACAAAGAAATAGAATCAACTTGGATAAATATATACATAAAAACTCAGGTTAAAAATCACAAAAAGAAAAAATGTGCAAAAGAGGCCCAAAATCCAGCTTTCACATATGAGCTTCGAAATTTATGAAATCGGTCTTATTTTGAAGGTATTTGAAAATGGAGTACTTTAAAAGTGAGTAGACCAAAATCGGACTTGTATGAGGAAGATATGCACATTTTAGTCGATATGATGTAAAACTAGTATTTGGGTTTATTTCTCAATATTTAAGTTTGCAATTTTTTATATATTTTCTTTATTCTTGTTAGTAATATCTACACAATGGAATGTTTTTAGGTCAATAGGAGTTAGGATGAATTAATTAAAAATGGAAAAAGTTAGCTGCTTTTTATGTCAATTTACACTTAGTTTTTTGGTTCATTATTTTTATGCAATTATGCATGATGAAATACGAATATTATTTGCACATGTATGAATGCTAATGATGTTATATTAATGATTAAATGCATACGGATTTTTGGAGAACATAGCGTAATTGACCAATTTTAGCATGTTGAATCTGAGATTCATTAGTACGGAGAAATGGATAGGGAATGTAATGGGGGTGGTAATGGTGGTCGGAAATGGTAGAGGACGGCGTGAAACAATGGCATGAGTTCTAGAGCTCGGGTAGGTGACTAACCTAATCTATGCTACAACAGTAACTAAAACAAGAAATAAATTGCATAAAAGGAAACCTAGGAACTACAGCTACCTAGAATTAGTAAAGGCATAACTCGAACCTGGCTAGGATGACCAAGGAGAAAGATGGGTTGGAGCACCATCGTGGGTCGCCTCTCCTCCTCCGTCAACCATGCCAACACCTCAGGGGTACACCTTCTGTCACCTGAAGACTCCCTTGATCAAGGATATGGAGTTTTAAGAATAAAAAAGGGACCAAACTTACGAAGGAGAAAGAGAGTATTATTTATGAACATGGGTTTCGACTCGTATTTACCTAGGGAGTGATCGAGTAAGGCTATGTACAGAGAATATAAGGGGCAGATGAGAATCATGAAAGCTCAAGGATTAGAACTTTTGTGAAGGGTTCGAGTGTGAAGGAGCATCGAAGCAGCTGGGGAAAATAAGGGAAGTGGGTCGCTCGAGACATCTGACAAGGTTCAGAGAGAAGACAAGACAATTGACTTGGGTTAACAGTCCATGTATTGTGGTTGATTCATGTAGGACGCTACAGGACAAAATATGACCTTTATTAGAAAATAAATAAATTAAAAGTAATTATTTTATTATATTGTTATTATAAAATAAAAAATGTTTATTATTTTATGTAGTATTTTAATATAATTTTTATTTATTCCTACGATTTAATTTATTAGAAGTTACTTTTTACAATTATATGTATTGGTATATTAACATATGTTTTGTATATTTTATTTTTATTTTGTAATTTTGATTTTATTATTTATTTTTCATAGTTTATATATTTATAACCTATTTTTATGTATGTAAATGTATTTTTTATTGTATTTTTATGATGTATTTTATATATTTAAATAAATAGGGATATATATTATATAGATATAAGTATAGTATATTCGTATATGTATTTCTATAGGTTATTTTCTTGTTATTTTTACTTTATAGTTTTATTTTATTCTAAATATGTACATATACTATAAATGATATTTGGAAAAGTATAAAAATATAAAATTATAAAATAATAAAGAATAAATAAAATGAATATTTTATGCAGGTATATAATATAATAGGGATTCAAAACCTAACTTTCACACCTTAAGTCCAAATTAAATGAAACCGCTTCATTAAATAGCTTATTAAAAGTTATACACAATTAAAGGTGATTTTGATGCATTTTGAGTTTTATTGAGGAGATATGGGTCTGGGAAGTTTGGGTTTAGGCTTCTTGTTCTGAGTATAAAAAGTATATTATATATTATTTTTATCCAAACTTAATTTTGAATTTTTACTTGTATTTTTATCTACAACTTTTATGTACAAATTTTCTTTATTTGAGGTATAAATAACAATGAATAAAATGGGTCCCAAAAATAAATTATTGATGAATAAAAGAATGACATTTTAATTGTCTTTTTGGCCCTTATATTCCCCTACTTTATTCCTTATCGACCAAATCAACTCTTGACTTGGCCTCTGAGTTTATGGTCATTAAATACCTTTAGTATATTTTTTGATTTTTCTTTCCTTATTCTATAATTTTAGCATCAAAAACAGTATTTTATATACAATAAATGAAATAAATAATGAGGGTTAATTTTTATAAAATAATGCTATTTATATGCATTAGCTAGGGGTTTTAAGGCCAAAATGATATAATAAAGGTGATGAAATTGAAATTCACCACCCCATATACTTTCTTATTCTAGTCCCTAGCAAACACTTATGCAATAAGTGCAAAAAATAAAAATAAAGAAAAGAAAAAAAAAGAAAGTGGATTGATTTTTATTTTCAAACTTGTCTTCACAAAATCAAAGTTAGGAGCTTAAGTCAGACCTTTGGAATTCGCGTGGTCGGAACCTTATCGGGAAACAGATTTGAAACACAACAACCTCGAGAGTCACAAAATCTTGCATAAGTTTCCTCAATAGCCCGGTATGAATAAATCAACTCATACGCAAACCCTTATGACTATGAATCTATCTTGGACCGTGTGTGTGATATGTAGCTCTCCTCGGATGAAGTGTAAAAGTCAATCTTATTCAACAAGGTGATCCAAATTCACCAATCCAAGAACTCTTTCCTCAAGAATCGGGGTATTCCCTTCAATGTTCAAGTGACAACCAACTTAAGAAGAGGAGGTGGAGAGAAAAATGGATGGTAGCCAGTCTAGCTACCTATCCACGGATGCTTGACCAGTGTAGCCAAGTCATCTAGTTGTAGGCTCACAAACATAGGACTTTGATGCTCAAGCTTTCTTATTAATACAAATATGTACACTCCGATATGCATTTTATTTTCAATCAGGCCTATCCACTTTTTTGAACTTTTTGATTTTCTATTTTTTTGAATATAATATACAACATCATTTACATAAGGACTTTTTCTTCTTAAACCAGTAGACTATCCCTCTTTTGAGACTTTATTGCAACCCACAACTTCTGTCTTTAGACCTTGTCATCATTGGATCGGGTTTAGGGTACAATGGCCATAAATGTGTGACTTCTGATGTTTCCATTGGCTTTTGTCTCATACTGGCAAATCCAACCCTCTACCACTTCAATTGAGGTGAGCAAAGTAAAAGGTGAAGGTATAAATGCTAGGTCAATATCAATAAGAATCATGTGTGCGCTCTGAAATACACTTCTTAGGCAGTCAAGATGACATTGAATCAAGTCTCATGATCTCAAAGAATTAAGTCAACTAGACCTGAAGTACCTCAATTCCAATTCCTATATGGTTCTTGTGATTAAGTATATTTTAAGGTCCAACCAAGCTCCAATCTTTGGATTTTACTTAGACTTGTTCAATTATCAAACTCAATACAAAAAATGCAAATGATATACACAATGTAGAAAATATTTATGTGATGTAATTTCCAAATTTTGAACTTTTTATGGTTTTCTGAAATTTTTTTGCAATTTTTTAATGAAATTTTCAAAAAGATTTTGCAAATGATTTTGAGATTTTTAATTTTGCAATTTTTTAGGGATTTTTCAAAACAAAAGATTTTTTTGGAATAAAAGATGGGTACAAATATTTACACGAGACTGCTTTTTATTCATTACATGAGTTGAGATTTAAAGGATTTACCATAGATATTTTATTTATTTTTATAGATAAACTTGATGAAAAATGTTTATTTACTTAGATAATGTATATATTCCCCAAACTTATTTGAAAATAATTTTCCAAATAATTATGGAACTTATAGTTCAAACTAATTTCTGTAAATAATTTTTATAAATATTTACAAACATTTAAAACTCATTTTGAAAAGATTTTTCAAACAATATATAGAGGTTTTTCAAATATTTTTGCAACCATTTTCAAAACCTTTTACAAATAGATTTTCAAATCATTTTCATTTTACACAGAGAAAAGAAATTTTATAAACAAAATAATTCTACAAAGGTTGAAAATTTATTACGAAATATTTTTCAAATAGTTTTCTCAAGATTTTTCAAATAGATTTCCAAACTATTTTTCAAACATTTTACAAATTATTTTTACCAATATATAAAAAGAATTTGAAGAATAATTACATATCATTTTATGAGTTGATTAAATGAATTATATATGTAGTATTTTAGCCATATTTTATTTTGAAAATACAAAAGTATGAGTTCTTGATAAACTATATACAAAGAGTATACAACCCCCCTATACTTAGCTTGAGCTATATACTCATAGATCAAAAATAAAATGAGAATACATAACTCGTACTAAGTAGAAAAGACAGAATAAGGAATTAAAGAATGAATAAATAAATGTATGAGAAGGCGACCACGCCCTATACTTAGGATAAATACTCCTAAGTATAGCAGGTTGTATCTACTTGTATGGAGGGTCGAGGTTGGGAATAAGCAAATCACAGCTTGATTTGTCTCCCCCTATACTTAGGGTAAGATCTCCCTAAGTATGGACAAAAACATCAACAATAGAGGAGTCAGTGGAGGGGATCAATAAAAGAATTGATAGAAAGATAAATTTACGGTAAGAATTTATGATGAATACTCATTCATCACTCTTTATTCTTTTATTTTAGCTAATATCTTGGCAAAATACCATGTAGATAATTGTAAATACAATAAGTTACCAATAAGCATGCCTTTTGTAAATATTAATAATTAGCATGTATTTGTGCGAAAATAAAAGAATAAAGAATAAATAAAAAGAAGGAAATATTTAGAATAAATATTGAGTGACATGAACCCAAGAGAGGGCCCAATATGGCCTGATCGCCAAATAAAATAAGTAGAGAGAGATAGGGACATTCAATCTTGTGCATATTCCTTCTTTATGTACATATTTTATTTTCACAAAATAAAAAATGTGTTTCTATTATCTTGTATATATTTCTAAAAATAAAATAAAAATTAGAAAAATAAAAATAAAATAAAAATAAATTAATTTCACTCTCACCCTTGTACATAATACATGTATGTATGAATACTATATCTATTTATTTCACTCTTGTATATAGCCAATAAAAATAAAATAAAAATTACTTTATACTCTGACTTTTATGTTGTAAATAAATAAAATATAAAATTTGGAAATTCGTTCAAATATAAGAAAATAAAAATAATAATTTAAAATACCTGGGTATTTTATACCTGTATATAATATAATATATTGTATATAGCATAATTTTTTTCATAAAAATAAATAAAAATCACTAAAAATATTTTAAAAAATAATAAACATTTTTCATTTTGAAAATATTTTAAAATAAATTTGTTCTCGATTTTTAATTTATTTTCTAAATAATTTTGACCACGAATTTTCTGATTGGTCTAGGAGGGATGTTGACACCGGTCAACTCCCCCTCCCAGACCCTCTCTTTGCGGATCTGGCTCACATACCCGATTTCTCCAAATTCTTTGGAGCAGATCTGACCGCCTTTCGCCCCGATTTCTTTGTCTGATTTTTCCTGGTGGATCTGCGACCCTCACGTATCCCTAAGCATAGATAGATCGCCCTCGGTTCGTGTGCCCATGTCCGATCTTAATCGCCAGCTGGGAAGTCCTATAAAAGCTTCATTCCATTGCCCAGTCCTGCAACTCGCACCGCACACCCTCTTCCTACTCTAGAGACCTTCCCCTTGGTTACAGCTTTTGGAAGAACCCTTTGGTGGCCGGAGAGAGTAGTTGTAGCCGACGCTCGAAGCACGTGGCCGGACCTCCACCGTGTTTGAGCCTCTCTGCCTTCCGCAGCATGGTAGAGGCGACAACCTAGTCCCACTTCACCTCCTAGAGCTTAGAATCGATCTCAGACCATCAGGTACACCTCATTCCGATCCTAGTTTCATTTATCTCCGATCTTGCACCCGTCGCTCCGCCAGCTCTGACCCGGTGGTCGGAGCTCCATCAGCCATCCTCAGCCATTTAGATCGCTTCCCCTGTTCACCGTCATCCTTCCCCCGCATCCTGATCATCCCAATCTTGGCTATCTGAGCCAAGATTAGGCTTAGGTTCCATCCTCCATATCGCCAAAACCCTCCTCCACCTCCCACCGTCGCTTCTCTTTAGCTTAACTCCAATAACCTTGGCTAGAGCAATCCTCCGAGCCGGAGCTTTACCCTGCAGGTTGAGTCGTGCATGGAGATACCCCAGTTCACCTCAGCCCAGCTTTGCCGAAGCCATCCTAGGTCGCAGCCACCTTCCCGGAGATCTGAACGTTGGATGCTCCATCCGACCCCGCCACCCGACGCGGAGGGGCTTGGCAAGTCGAGCCCTGCTACCTGATCGTTTATTGGACGCCCGGACTACCGCCGATCCTCCGGCGAACTTCGCCCAGGCGTAGTTCATCCAACAACCTCCTCCACCGTCAGATCGTCACCAGAAACACCAGTTCTGATCTGAGCCGTCCGTCGCCCGTGCCTGACAGGACGTTAGATCTGACATCTAATGGCCCCGTACGCCCCACGTTCGCCCCCTTCGTCAGGCCATTCGATTTGCCAGGTGTCGCAGCCAGAGCCGCACGTCATCGTCCATTTAGAGAGCGCCATCTGTCACTCCATGTGAGCCGCACGCTCCGCTTGGGTAATTTGCTCCCATACCCCTGTCTTTATTTTATTTGTCGTTTAGCCTGTAAATAAAAGTAGCACAGTGGACCATTTTGCATATGTTACCCTGTAGTTTTCCATATTAATGTTTAGTCCTTACGTTCTGGTTGCACGTGCGTCGTCGCGTGTATGTTTGGAACATTTACATGGTTAGCCCTAGATTTAATGAATGTTATATTTTGATAATGTAGTTTTTTTATTTGCATCCATGCCCCTGTGAGTGTTGAGTTTTGGACATGTGCCAAAATCGTGTGAAAATTGATGTTGGCCCCCTACACTTTTAACGTGTGTTATCATTTAGTCCCTGGAACTTATTTTTCTTGCAACTAGGTCCCTTTGTGCTGTGTGTTTTTTATTTTCTTGAATAAATAGCAATTTTCGTCCAAACTTCATGAAATTTGGATACGTGGCTCCTGCCGTAGTGTAAAAATTTCTGTGCATTTTTGGGCTCCTTTTGTTTTCGTTTGATATTTTTGAAAATAGAAAAACCTTAAAAATTATTTCTGTCCAATTTAAAAAATCAACTAAAAATATTAAAAACTCTCTAAAAAATTTGCTATTTGCTTGTTTTGTTGTGTTTCTGATTCAGCCCATGTTTTTGTTGCATTTGGATTTAGAAAACCCCTAAAGTTGAAAACATTAAAAAACTTAGAAAAATCACTAAAAATAATTAAAAAATCAAAAAAATGCAATATCAGTTTCTTTAGTTAGATTTTTATTTCTAGTTTGCAATAAAATTATTGTTGGAATTTTGTAGGCTATTTAGTTATTTTTAAATAGCCTTTAGATTATGGATGCACATTGATTTGCATTTTTAGCCTTATTTCATTTTTTTTAAAAACCTAAAAATCAGAAAAATCCAGGAAAAATACTAAAAATACTTGAATATTTTTAAAACAAAAAATATTTTTATTTGAATTTTCTGGTCTGTTTTGATGTGTTAAATAATAGATTGTTTGTGACTTTTTGACTTCTTTTATACATTTTTTTTCTTGATTTAAAATTTACAAAAAAAATTGAAAAAACAAAACTCCACCAGAAATAGTTTGTTTCTTTTATTTTTGAACCCCGGCTACTTCGTAGGTTTTTTCCAAACCATGCTTCTTATGTTCGACCCTGGTAGCTATACCAGGTAAAATAAAATAGCGAGACCGTTATTTGCCTAATTTGTTGATTTATTTTGATTGGTGGTCTTGATTTTCTTGATTGAGTCCGGCCCGAGAGGTTGAGGTCGCAACGACCATTGATACCTTCTTGCCTTAGTCGCTCGGATTTTGACTCATCAGAATGGTGCCGTTGCTGGGGAGCATGGCTTAGTAGTCGGCTTTTCTTTTGTGGCTTTTCTTTCTTTTTCGGTTTTTCTTTTTTTCTTTTTTATTTTCATTTATTTGTTTTCTTTTTATTTTTGTTTTTGTTGTTCCTATTTCATTTTTTATTTGTTTTTATTTTTACATTTATTGTTCATTTTATTTTATTTCATTTCATTTTGTATTATTATAATAATTTTGGTCTGACACATCTCTTGTTTCAATTTTCTTTTGAGGGCCTGACGATCGAGGGTGGCTTTCATCGATAGGCTGACGCACCTGCAGGATTCGGAGGCAGCTCTTTTCTATATAGAGGCGCAGGAGAGCGCGAGAGAGGAGAGCAAGAGTGTGGGGAGTTTAGTGTAGGATTAGCTTAGTTTCTTTTTCAGCAGACTTTTATTGTTGTAATAATACAGGACCAGGACAGCTCAGAGACACTATCAGACTTGGTGATTTTCGGGGTCTGTTCGCCGAGCACCAGTGTGCTCGAGGGACCTCACCGCGGTTTTCGTCGATTTTCGTTTTTCTTATTTTTATTTTTATTTGATTCTCAAGGATTTTAGCCTTAGCATAGGATATTATATTGCCTTGTGACGTAATTATTAATTCCCAACCCTAATTACATTTCTGCACCTATAGATTGTAATTGGACCTTATTAATTAAATCACTAATAAAAAGCTAACCCGGTCACTGAAAAACCTCTGTCTCGATCATTTGTTTATTCCTGCAAAAAGAAACAGAAATAATATCGCGGTCATTGTCGACCGAGTGGGTTTTGTCAGAAGAGATTAAGGGTTAGATTAATCTCCTTTATTTTTATTTATACTCCTAAACAAATGTGTATAGTGGATTTGTACGGGAGTGTCGAACTCAGGGAGGCAAACTGTATTAAACTAGGAAAATCTGTATAAAAACTTAGGTAAAAGGGCTTCCTAATTTTTATTTTATTTTCAAGGATTTTTCTCAATTTTTATTACGGTTTTAATGAATTTTATATTGTTTTTGTAATTTTTAATTATTTTATGATTTTTTTATTATTAGAAAATGTTTAAATTTATATTTAATTTTTATTTTGTTATTTTTATGTATTATTATTATTTTACTGTTTTTATGAGTTTTTAAAGTGGTTTTATGATTTTTATAAAGTTTGGTGTATTTTTAAGGGTGAAAAAGGAAGTCTTTATTACAAACTGTGACGTTTTTATGATTTTTAATGCTGAAAGCGGTGACGAAATATTTTTATTGTATTTTCTGTAGAAAGTAGATGAAATTCCCTTTAAAATGATAGGTTGTGAGTTGTGAGGGAATTTTTAATGAATTAGTTATGAAATTTTGAAGTTTTTATCAATTTTGTATTTTTTATTGATTTTAATATTTTTTATTATTTTATTTTTTAAAAAACGTGTTTATACTGTATATTACGTAAAATATAATATTTTTTTAGTATTTTAGTGTATTTTTATATTTTTTATTTGATTTTATAAGGTATATAGTTATGTATAGGGTTTATATACAATAAGGAGGGTATATGTGTAAAAAGGCAGAAACTACAGAGGCGCGTGTAAATCCGCAGAAATTGGAGAGGCTTTGCGCAATTATTCCAGCACCTGGAACCTGTCGTGATAAAACAGAGAATGCAGAGGAGGTTTCCCTGTAATTTGTCGCTTATTTTGCTTAAGCGGCGGAGTCGATCAGTTTTTTTTAGATGCCGATGCGTGGCGTACTCTCGCTCGTCCGATCTGCGAATGATTAATCGGTCAATATGCAATCTGGAATAAACTATATCTTCCCCTTTCATCTGACGAGCACGTAGATATCACGTGCACCGCTCAACGCGAGGTTGTTCGGTTTCCTTGGCTGAGCCGCAGGGAGGTTTGAACGAGCTGCTCTTCTTCTCCAAATCGCATGCAACGGCTTCACACTGCAGTGGATCTTCTGAGCACGGAGGAAGCGACGTTCAAGCAGCCGTAGATCAAAGGAGCATTCGAATGGTTGCCAGTGCGGCTGCTTGCGGGTATGAAAGAGGATCTGCAGGTGGAGAAGGTCTGATCACGGTGACGATTCAAAGCGGTAGTTAACTCAAAGGGACATTGCGGGCGGTGATGATCTTCGTTCCTGCTCCAGGATTGGAAACACCTGCAGATAAAAAAAATTGTTTCTTCGATTCGAAGGAATCGGGTGCAGTTAAGCAGAACCACAGATGTAAATTGTAGTGAGGCGAGAATTGAAGTTTAGAATCTTCGATCAAAAATTTCACCAAAAGTCTGGATCAAGTTTCATATCATAATCCAATTCACATATCAAATTAGGAATTTCGTTCTCAGCCTTCCATAGAAAACAACGGATTCCAAAAAAAATCAAATTGTGGATTTATGGACAAAACCCCCTGACGCAATATCAATGAGATTTTTAATCCAGATGTATAGAAATCCAGTTCAAATTATAACTCATATGCATCAAACAGAGGAGTGAATGAAAGTTCCGGAAGGTGGTGGAATTGGGATTTAATTCGGATCTGCGTCGAATATGAGATTAGCAGAGGATGAGGAGAATATGCAGAGAAAACAACTGAATTCAAATGTGAAGCGTGAATGAATCGAGCCGGATTAGAATCACAAATCAACAATACATTGAGAAGAGGAAGGAGGGAGAAGAGAATCAGAGAAGGGAGGAAGAGATATAGAACGGACTCTAACCTGGGAATGAATTCGGACGGCGGAAGCGGATGATGCAGATGAATCGCGTGTGGAAGAGAACTTACGGAATGGATGCACTCGCCTAGGACTGGAGGTGCGAACCTCCGGGTAATGGCCTCAATCCCCGGCGGAAGGAAGAGGCTAGCGCGGCGGAGCGAGTCCTCGACGCCGGCAGCAGCGATCTCGCCACACCTCTCCTGATCTCGCTCAACGGGGAGAACCCAGAGCCTGTCACACTCTTTCTCTCAACTGGAGCTCAAAGGAGAAAAATGGTGGAAATGGCGGATCCTCGACTCCGGTGGGGGTGAAGCTCTATTTATAGAAGGAGAAGAGGATGAATCTGGACGGAAAATAGGGAAGATGAGGTTCCTTGGGTTCCCGTCACCGGCGGTGGGTGGCGTCACCGGAGTCAGTTGGGGTCGTTGACGGGCCGGTGGAGAGGATAGGAGGTTGAAATGGTGGTGGATTCGGTTGGAGAAGAAGATGAGAAGAAGAAGGAGAAGTGTGCGTGGGGAAGAAGGAAAAGAAGAAGAAAGAAAAAAAAATGAAAAAGATGGCCAATGATAGAGTGACACATGGCATAAATAATAAACGAGGGGAAAAAGACAATATAAGGAAAGAGACAAAAGAAGTATATACCATAGATATAAAATATATTTAATTATATAAATAAATAATGTAGGTATAAATTGTAATTAATTATATTAAAAAATTAATTAAATAAATAATTTAAATAAATAAATAAAGTATTAAGTATTATATATTTTTATAAATAAAAATAAAGAGTTAATGTATTAAATAATAGTATAAATTATGGCTTATTGTACAAGTATACCAATACAAACCCCGAAAATCGCGTTTTTCGTATTAACTCTGATTTTAGCGAAACTAGTGTCATTTTGTAGATAATTGAAAAATATAATTTTAGGGACAAAGTTTGCTCAATTCGGAGTTCATACGGCCGAGTTATGAGGCCCAGACGAAAAAAGTAGCGGCTTCGGGCCTCCGGATTTTTTCGATATTTTAATTTATTTTTATTTTTATGTTAATAGGGTTTGCGGTTATTTAATTAAAAATCGGGGAAGTTTCTACATATAGTACATATAGACAACGGGTCCAAAAAGCCGAAACTCGCCGATTTTATCCGAATATTTTTCGGATTTTTTAATAAATAGTACTATGTATAAAACGGATTTTAAAAGTGAGTTTGGTCAATTTGAAGTTTTCTATAAATAGATATGAACCTCGGAAGTCGGCTTTTACGGCTTTTCCGGTTCATTACGATTATTTTATTTTTGTACCGAAATATTTTTCATATATTTTTAAAATAGTATATATTTTTATGAACAATTTTTGTAAAAGAAGTATTTTGATTTGAAGTAATTTTGATGATAAATAAAATAGGTGAAATATTTACAAGGTAAAAATTGGGTAAATTACATTTGTACTCTTTATTTTCTTGATATTTTTTTTAAATTAGGATCCTTATCTCCCCCTACTTATTTCTTTGTCGACCCGGTCAATATTGACCTGGTCTCGGGGTTAGGATCAGTCTGTATATTTTATATATATATCCTTCTTTTATTTTTATTTTTCTTATTTTTCTCTTTATTCTTTTATTTTGGTAAAAATAAGTGTTAAATCTATAATATTAATATTTGTGGTTAAAGTGATAATTAAATGGAATTAGTGGATATTTACATGCATTTTACCAAGGATTTTAGCTAAAATGAAAGAATAAAGGTGATGAATCATGGATTCATCAGTCACTTCAGGGTCACGTGCCGCTAGAGGCTGTATACAACGCTGGCAGGATCCGTTGTGGCAGACACCGATCAGCATCAGAGATCGGACCCCGATTCCTCTTGTTGACACGTTAGCTGTTGTGCTTCACGTGTAGAACTATCTGCTTAAGGCCTATTTCCTCATTGCATCATTTAGATTAGTTTTATTTCTGTCATTTAAATTTATGTACGGATCATTTTGCATGTAGAGTGCTAGAGGCAAGGTACGCATTTCTTACTCAGCACGAATCATCGTGTTTAGTCATACATCGGCTTTTTCGTCTTCTCCCCCTATTTTGGACTTATATATAATCAGGAGAACCGAAAAATTTGTTAGGCCTTGTTTGTTTTGAAAAATACCTAAAAAACAAAAACTATAAAATTGGGACTGTTTAAGCAAACTTGACTTAAAATACACTTCACCAAAAATACTTGTCTTGGGAGAGCAATCCCTCATTGTATGGTTTGGATGAAGGAGAGAGTGACATGCACCCTAGGCTAGAGCCACATCCGACCCTTCCTCAGACTACTGATTCTGAGTTAGTCGTTCTCCAGTGAGGATCGCTCCGATTTCCGATAAAGCAGCCCGCGATATCCTTAACAGAGCGAGTCGATCGGGTAGACGGTAAATGGTCTGTGACTTGTACTGGCTGGGAAAGATCTAGCTTTGGATCGGGACAGTCTCCTGGGGGCGTTGGATTCCCAACAGCTCGCTTAATTGCTCTGATAGACTGTTTTGATCTCCTAATAAAAACGACAAGATAAAAGACCGAACCTTTACGATCATCAGCTATGCGTGCGTAGGTGAATCGGGGGTTTTACTTGACCGATCATGTTTGCTATTCAGATCTCATTCGCCTTACTCTCCAGATCGAGATGATGGGTCGGAGGTCCCTTAGGCAGTCTCTAGCTGCACTGCTTTCGAGCACTCCGGCCTGCTCATCTAGGTTGGTTCGCGAGAGCTAAGACCCGCTCTCCGAACCCAAGTTTGATTTCTCCCTGTTCCCCCTTGACCACCCTTCTACCAGTCCTGAGGTGCCCGAGCAGATACCACAGCAGCTAGTTGATTTATCGGCACATGAGTTTGGGTCTTTTGCCTTTGTAGAGACCATGGCCAGCAGCGAGGAGCGCACCGATGGTCCCAGAGGAGAGCAGACTTATGTGTTGCACCAGGGTGCAATCAACAACACCCTGTTAGCCTCCCATGAGACGATGCAGAGACAAATCCGCGATCAGGGAGCTTTCGTGGTAGACATGTGTCGGGAGATGGAGCAGATGCGAGCAGACAAAGAGCAGCGCAGACCCGGTTGAGAGGATGGACCAAATGACCGACAGCCTGAGGAGCAGCCCGTTCAGCCAGCAGTAGCCGCGGGACCGGTGAGGGAGTTGCACATCCCAGGTGCAACTCTCAAGCACAGATGGATGGTGTTCCCAGCTATTTCAGGAGATTTCAAGCTCCTACCTCAGACGATCCAGCTTCTTCCCTGCTTCCACGGACTTGCCATGGAGGAGCCGCACCTTCATCTCTAGGAGTTTGAGATGATATGCAGTACTGTCCATGATAGCCTCGTGGACGAGGACACCATCAGGATGATGGCCTTCCCTTTCTCCCTCGTCGATAGAGCAGCCAACTGGCTAAAGTACCTAGTGAGATTTGTCACTACCTGGGAACAGCTCCGGAACGAGTATCTCAACAAGTATTATCCACTCGGCCGGACCAATGCAGCTAGGGCCCTGATCAGCAATTTCTCCATGCTCCCCAGTGAGCAGTTTTACGAGGCATGGGATCGCTTCAGGGAGCTCACAGATCGGTGCCCCCATCACGACATATCGAAGCCCAACCTTTTCCAGAGCTTTTTCTGCAGGCTCACACCGGAGCTACAGGGGTTAGTGAACACATCCTATGGGGGTTCAACTTTGCCAAGGATGAGGATCAAGTCTGGGCCATCTATGAGGAGATGGTTGAGAACTACACGGTTATGTCCTAGACCTGCCTCTACACTCAGGGGAAGCCCATGCCATAGACCGTGTCTTATCAGAGGATAGCACGGGTCAATGCCAGTCCCTCTACATCATCAGCGGCAGCAACACATGTAGAGTCGACAACCGCTGACTTGGGGATCATCAGCGAGAAGCTAGACCGGGTCGAGTTGATTGAGAAGAAGCAATGCCAGGGCATGACGCAGATCGACCAGATGGCACAGACGCTAAGTGACATGAAGACCCAGATCATGTGTCTCTAGAAGGCACAGACGGCTTCTCAGCCCCGTCTTAGGTCACGTGTAGACACCGGCCGCGGCAGCAGCAGTTCGACCCAACCGTCCGTCCCGTACCGACAGGTCTACCATGAGGCGAATCCGTTCCAGCTGCAACAGCAGCAGTACATCCAGTCACGACCATCTCAGGACAGCCAGATGGTGGTGTATCAGCCGAACCAGCCTCTTGTAGTACTCCCCCTACCCACCTACGAGAAGGAGCCATTGATGGATGTCAACGGGATATGGTATGACCGACCTCATCCTGGGATTCGACGAGACCATCCCAGATTCTTTTGGACAACCAGACATACCAGTTCCTAGCAACAGCCTCTAGTTCAGGGTGTCCAGTACGTCTAGCAGCGAGAGCAGCACCAGCAACCCCAGTTCCCACATTAGCAACAGCACATCCCCAGTCTTACCATCAACATGGTCCTTGTCCCTACCAGCAGGGACAGTCGTGGAGGCAGCCGCATCAGCCTCCACAGTATCATTCTCAGTAGTATCCCTCTCACTCCCAGCAGCAGCAACCTCATTTCCAGAGAGGCCACCCATCAGGTTCTCATGGGCCTGCCTATGAGAACCCCGCCTTAGATGATTTAGCCCGCCTCATCACCGATCAGCATGCTACCTTCTGACGAGAGATGGACGAGTTCCGTTAGGAGATGAGAGAGATCATCAAAGGAAAGGTCGCCATCCCTGCCCAGATTGAGTCAAACCCGAACAACCTCAAGAGGAAGTCTGAGGAGGTAGTGTTTATAGAGGTTACCACTCCTAGTGATTCCCTTGGTTGTATTTATGTATACATGTTTGATGTTGACTTTGTCACACTTATGAGCGGTAGGATGCCAGCCAGTGGTGCCTCGTTTGAGCGACGACCCCATGCCGCTTCAGGAGCGCCAGACGAGGAGGAGAGCGGTGCTAATGCCACTCATGATGATGATAATGACGGTGGTGCTGACGCCACCAAGGACGTTGATCCAGATGATGGTACTGAGGCCGTCACTTCACCAGATGGAGGAGGTGGTACTGATGCCACCAGAGTTGCTGAGCTAGAGTGCGGTACTGATGTTGCTATTCCAGATGCCGAGGGTGGTACTGAGGCCACCAATTTCATTCCTGTTGCATTTCCTACTATTGATGTATCTCAGGACGATTCTATGAATAAAGAAAAGGGTTTGTCATTTGCGAGTCCATCTGTGTTGATTGATGATTTATGTATGGACTCTATTTGCCACAGCAACATAGACCCAATCACAGACCTTCATCTGAGAAGGGGCCAGTCGTCTCCTTTCCCCAAGCACTCCATATGGCTAAGGGGCCTAAAAAAAGAAAATCCAAAAAAATCACACCAGCTAGAGTTCAACCAACAGATGATGGACAGATTTCACATATAGTTGACTCTACAGGAGGACTTGGAGCACATCCCTCTCTTCTAGAGGAACCTCAGAGACAGGACTACCATTCGGAGGAAGAGGAGGAACCACTAGTCAGAGATCCATGTGCTCACTCACACCACTTGCTTCACCATCCAGAACCATCTGCCAGCCAAGAGGCCAGATGCAGGAGCTCCTTATGTCAGATGCCATATTCATGAGCAGAGATTCGATCGGACTCTATTATACAACAATTCTTCGATCATCCTACTTCCGGCATCCATACTCGACCGATTCAAGTTTGTCCCTCTACGACATATCATGACGGTCCTTCAGTTTGCTGATCGATTTGTCAAGAGGCCGAAGGGGTTGCTGAAGGACATTGTTATCATGATTCAGGGCCTGAAATTCCCCGTAGACTTCGTTGTGTTGGACATGGAGATCCCTGAGTCCGTGACCGATACCCCCATCATTTTAGGATGACCGTTCTTGGACACAACCAATGCAGTGTCTGATCACGATAGTGTGAAGGTATACTTTTGCATCAAGGGTGAGAGTATACAAATAGAGATGATCGAGGAGACTAGAGCCAGAGATTCAGCTTGCTCGGACCCTCCTACAGATTCAGAGTAGATGACAGAGGCAGAGCGAGACATCCACTAGGATTATGATTTTGTGATCATAGATGATGAGGCGGTTTGGGCAGACCCAGACTTACGAGCCATTCTCTCACCTTCAGAGTCCACTGATGCACAAATGCCAGTAGAGGAGAGCTTGGAGAGCACATTCCTGGTACATGATACAGTTGAGGTAGCAGATCGTGTTCCCGATAGCGAGGCAGTTGATTTTTGTGATTCAGATTCAGATCCCTCGGAGTCAGACATAGATTGGGCAGAGTTTGATGATATGATTCCTTGTCTGATTTCCCCAGAGCTAGCAGCTAGGGTAGAGACTGATCCCATTCAGAGCAGAGACATACAGCAGAGCAGTCTTCACCAGATTCCGATTTTCAGCGAGAGTTCTCATTCTCCCATGCAGATTTGGTCGCATTCACTCAGACTTTTCAGAGGCCAGATCCACCAACACCCAGTTGTCCAGAGCTGAAGCCCTTGTCATCATCGCTGAATTAAAGGTTCCTTGCAGGTGAGCATGAGATGCACCTAATCATAATCTCAGCGGATTTGACTAGAGAGCAAGAATCCCGTCTGATGGGGGTTCTTGAAAAGAACCACAAGGAGATAGGATGGAGTGTAGCCGATATCCAGGGGATAAGTCCGGCCCTGTGCTCCCACCATATCTATCTCGAAGAGGATGCGAAGCCGTCGCGTGAGTTCCAGCGGCGGCTGGACCCGAATCTTCGAGAGGTTGTCATGAAGGAGATCTCTAAATGGTGGAGCGCCGATTTTATCTACCCCATCTCCGACTCTAAGTGGGTCAGTCCATTGCATGTGGTGCCCAAGAAGACGGGCATCACCACAGTTGTTAGTGAGTCTGGAGAGGAGATCGCTACATGGGTACCTACTTCTTGGAGGGTCTGTGTGGACTACATACGATTGAACCAGACCATCAAGATGGATCATTTCCTGCTCCTTTTTATTAATTAGATTATAGAGAGGCTAGCCGGGAAGAGTCATTACTGCTTTCTTGATGGGTACTCCGGTTACAATCAGGTAACCATTGCGCCCGAAGACCAGGACAAGACTACATTCACCTATCCCTTTGGGACATATGCTTTCAGACGCATGCCCTTTTGTCTATGTAATGCCCCGGCGACATTCCAGAGGTTCATGTTGTCCATCTTTTCGGACATGGTGGGTGAGTGCTTGGAGGTCTTCATGGACGACTTTTCGGTCTATGACGATGGGTTTGACGCTTGTCTTGACTGCCTAGACCTCATCCTTTAGTGATTCATTGAGGTCCATCTTATGCTTTCTTCGGAGAAGATCACTTCATGGTGACTCAAGGGACGGTGCTTGGCCATATCATCTCCAACAGGGGCATGGAGACTGATCCGGCCAAGGTGGATATCATTAGGAAACTCAGTCCACCGGTTAACTTGCAACATTTACGGTCTTTTCTGGGGCACGTCGGTTTCTACCGGCATTTCATTCATGAGTACAACAGGATTGCCCGACCGTTGACTGGTTTGCTGATGAAAGACACTGAGTTCATTGTGGATGATAAGTGTCTAGCATCGTTTGAGACTCTCAAGAGTCTAGTTGTTGAGGCTCATGTCCTCCAGCCGCCTGATTGGTCTCTCCCATTCGAGATCGTGACGGATGCCTCCGATTTTGCCGTAGGGGCTGTGCTAGTACAGAGGAGGGATGGAGTGCCATTTGCCATACACTACGCTAGCCGTACTTTGGATGCCTCTCAGCAGAACTACACTGTCACTGAGAAGGAGATGCTAGCCGTAGTGTTTGCCCTAGATAAGTTCAGATCATACTTCATTGGATCTAAGGTAACCCTATTTACTGATCATAACGTCATCAGGTACCTCATGGCCAAGAAGGATGCCAAAGCTAGATTGACCAGATGGATCCTTATACTCCAGGAGTTTGATATAGAGATTAAGGATAAACCTGGAGTCAAGAATGTGGTGGCGGATCATCTCTCCCAATTAGAGCATCTTGAGGATTCTGAGCAGATTGAGCCTATTTCTGAGACCTTCCCAGATGAGACGATCCTTGCTATCGCCTCTCTCCTATGGTACGTCGACATTGTGAACTATCTTGTTGCCTAGAAAGTTCCACAAGGTTGGCCCAGGCAGTGACTTGAGACCTTCCTCGCGAAGGCCAAGTTCTACTATTGGGTGGATCATGTCCTTTATCATGAAGGAGGGGATAGGGTCTGGCATTGGTGCATTCCTCAGGAGGAGCACCAAAGCGTCCTCACTTACTGCCACAAGCTTGAGGCAGGAGGACATCACTCTAGGAGGATAACGACACAGAAAGTGCTCCAATCCGGCCTATGGTGGCCTACCCTCTTCAAGGATTCTGATGAGTTCGTGAAGAAGTGTACTGACTGTCAGAGAATGGGCACTTGTGGACAACGTGATATGATGCTGATGCAGCCCATTCACTTCTATGAGGTTTTTGACGCATGAGGAATTGATTTCATGGGTCCATTCCCTAAGAGTCAAGGATTCAAGTACATTCTGTTGGTTGTGGATTATGTGAGTCATTAGGTTGAGGCCATCTCCGCTCGAACCGTAGATGTTAGGATTGTATGCCGATTTTTGAGGAAGAATATCATTTCACGGTTCGGGGTGCCTAGAGTATTGATATATGATGGGGGGTCTCATTTCATCAACGACAAGGTAAAGGCCCTTGCTAGCGAGTTCAGCATTGACCATCGAGTACGCACAACGTATCATCCTCAGACCAATGATCTTGCTGAAGTGTCAAACATGGAGATCAAGACTATTTTGCAGAAGGTCGTCCACCCTGATCGAAAGGATTGGTCACAGCTTTTGGACTCAGTCTTGTGGGCATATCGGACATCCTTCAAGATGCCTTTGGGTACATCTCCCTTTCGCCTCGTTTATGGCAAGCTCTGCCATTTACCTGTTGAGATGAGATATAGGTCACTTTGGGCAATCACTGATATAGTTTTGGATCCAGTGAGTGTAGGAGATCAGAGGAGGGCAGAGTTGGCAGCCTTGGAAGAACTTAGAGATGCAACCTTTTCGAGCAGCCTACAGTATAAGGAGAGAGTGAAGGAGTGGCATGATTCTCATATCATCCACATGCAGTTTGAGCCAGGACAGAGAGTATGGTTGTTCGATGCCAGGCTTCAATTATTTCCAGGGAAGTTGCAGAGCAAATGGAAGGGACCATACCTGGTCCGAAAGGTACACGACAACGGAAGCATCGACATATCCGAGTTGTCATCTGAGTCTACCTTTCGTGTTAACGGGCAGCGGCTCAAACCATATCTAGATCATGAGTCGTTGGTCGTTGACATTGCCCCTATTCATTTTGCGTGAGATGTGGTCTCTTGACTCACATCTATTGCATCTCATGCCTGATTATCACTGTCTTCCAACTTATATAGATCCAGATGTCCATATCACATGATTCTTCAGTCCAACACCCGATCTACATCTTTGATTATGCTATACTTAGGGTGTGCTTTACCCTAAGTATAGGGGGATGTGAGACTTTTGATTTTCTTTTGATTATTTTCTGCCTATGTTTTGCTGCCTATACTTAGGGATATTTTACCCTAAGTATGGGGGAGGTAGACCATGTACATTCTCCCACTCAGATTTCCCTTTGTGTGCAACCTGCTATACTTAGGGAGTAATCCTAAGTATAGGGGTAAACCCCCTAGATTCTTTTCCATTCTAATTCTTTCATTCGTCTTTGTAGTATAGGTTTCCTTTTCACTTCCCTATACTAAGCACGAGTTATGTCTTCTTCATCGCTCTTGATTCACTCTATGGACATCGTTCGATCTAAGTATACGGGGTGTCGTATATATTTCATATATACTTTAGCCATAACTCGTACTTTGTGTGAGTGTGTTAATAAATAAAAATGGCTAAAATCCTTAAAAATCCATAAAAATTTAAAATTTTTCTTGTACATAAAATTCTTTATTGCACATACTTAGCTACTTACAAAATTATTTTTGTAAAAATGTTTGTAGAAATCTTTTGTATGTAAATATTTTGTAAATATTTTCATATCAAAATTATGTATATAGTACAAAATTTTTGCAAAATGTTTGAAAAACAAAAAGTTTGCCAAAATGCTTGTGTAAATGTATGTAAATATTTTGCAAAACTTCTGCATTCATGCAAACATCCATGTTTTCAAACATTTTCAAAAATTTTGCATACTTTCAAAAATTTTCAAAAATTACATTTTTGTAAATATTTGTACAGTTTTTCTGAAGCATAGTTGACATTTAAACTAGCCTGTAATTAAATTGAAAAATGGAGCTTGGTTAAGATCTTAATCCACCTAATGCTAAGAGGAACCTTAGAGGGCTTAAGGTTGAGACTTTTCAGGTCCATGGTAACTTAATTCTTTGAGTCCACTAGGCTATGATCATATGTCATCTTGATGAGCCTAAGCAAAACACTTAACAACACACGCATGACTCCCACAGACAGTGGCTTTACTTGGACCAGCACTTTACACCTAGCTCTCTACGGAGGAGGTGATGATGAGGCAGTCTTCTTTGACTTGGGGTAGCATATGAGGGTAGTACTTCTAGGCGGAACCTCTCTTCTTCTTTTAGTGAAGGAAGTGCATCTCAACTTGGTATGGTAGCAGTGAGGTCTAAAGACAGGAGTTGTGGGTTGCGATAAAGCTTCAAAAGAGGGATAGTTTACTGGCTCAAGAGGAAAAACTCCTTATCTATATATGCTCCACCATGTAGATATGTTGTACATATGCACATCAAAAAAAGTTCAAAAAGAAAAACTCCAAAAAAATGCTGGGTCTGATAGAAAATGAAATACCCACCGGAGTGTATATAGTCAAATAAAGCAAAGCTTATGTTACCCATGCCCATCTCATGAAGCTTGCAACAGGGAGACTCAGCTACACTGGTTGAGCTCCCAAGGATACATGGCTACACTGGCCATGGTCCGTTCTCTTCTTCCTCCTCTTTTTGAGCCGGTTGAACTTGAACTTAGAAGAGAAAACCCCGCTCCTCAAGGAAAGAGTTGCCAGACTAGGGTATTCGAGTTACCTTGTCAAGGGGGTTGTCACTTTGCTATTTCTGAGGTGGGGAGCTACATATCACTTACACCGTACAAGAAAAGATTCATGGTCATCAGAGTTTGTGTATGTAGACTTGTTCTGATCTGGATTGTTGAGGAGTCTTGACCATAGATTGGTGGAACTTAGAGGTTGTTGAGTTTTAAACCTAAGTCCAAATAACGTTCCGACAAACTAATAATCCAAAGATCTGACTGAGCTCCATACTTCAATTTAATGAAGACAAGTTTAATAATCAGCATTGATTCATCTTCTTTCTCTTCTTTTACTTTTTTCTTTTCTTTTCACTTCTTTTTCAAATAAGTGTTTGCTAAGGGACTAGCAAAATTAAAGTATAGGGGGTGATGAATACTCATTCATCACTCTTTATTCTTTTATTTTGGCTAATTAGCTTGGCAAAATACCATGTAGATAGTTGTAAATACAATAAGTTATCAATAAGCATGCTTTTGTAAATATCAATAATTAGTATATATTTGTGCAAAAATAAAAGAATAAAGAATAAAGAAAAATAAGGAAATATTAGAATAAATATTGAGTGACCTGAACCCAAGAGAGGGCCCAATATGGGCCTGACCGCCAAATAAAATAATTAGAGAGAGATATGGCCATTCAACCTTGTGCATATTCCTTCTTTATGTACATATTTTATTTTCATAAAATAAAAATAAAAATGTGTTTCTAATATCTTGTATATATTTATAAAAATAAAACAAAAATTAGAAAAATAAAATAAAAATAAAAAATAATAATCTCTCTCACCCTTGTACATAATACATGTATATATGAATAATATATCTATTTATTTCACTCTTGTAAATAGGCAATAAAAATAAAATAAAAATTACTTTATGCTCTAAATTTTATGTTGTAAATAAATACAATATAAAATTAGGGTATTTGTACAAAAATAAGAAAATAAAAATAATAATATAAAATACTTAGGTATTTTATACCTGCATATAATATAATATATTGTATATAGCATAAATTATTTTTCATAAAAATAAATAAAAATCAATAAAAATAGTTTGAAAAATAATAAACATTTTTTATTTTGAAAATATTTTAAAATAAAATCATTCTCAATTTTTAATTTATTTTCTAAATAATTTTGACCACGAATTTTCTGATTGGTCTAAGAGGGATGTTGACCTCAGTTAACTCCCCCTCCTGAACCCTCTCTTCACGGATCTGTCTCACATGCCCGATTTCTCTAAATTCTTTGGAGCAGATCCGACCATCTTTCACCCCGATTTCTTCGCTCACTTCTTCTTGGTGGATCTGCGACCCTCGTGGATCCCTAGGCAAAGATGGATCGCCCTCGGTTTGTGTGCCCGTGTCTGATCTTCTTCTCCACCTGGGAAGTCCTAGAAAAGATTCATTCCATTGCCCAGCCCCGCAGCTCGCGCCGCACACCCTCTTCCAACCCTAGAGACCTTCCCCTTGGTGACAGCATTCGGAAGAACCCTTTGGTGGCAGAATAGAGTAGCTGCAGCCGACGCTCGAAGCACGTGGCCGGACCTCCGCCGCGTTTGAGCCTCCCCGCCTTCTGCAGCGTGGTAGAGGCGACGACCCAGTACCACTTCACCTCTTGGAGCTTAGGATCGATCTCAGACCATCAGGTACACCTCATTCTGATCCTAGTTTCATTTATCTCCGATCTTGCAACCGCCGCTCCGCCAGCTCCGACTTGGTGGTAGGAGCTACATCATCCATCCTTAGTCGTTTAGATCACTTACCATGTTCGTCGTTATCCTTCCCCCGCACCCTGATCATCCCAATCTTGGCTATCTGAGCCAAGATTAGGCTTAGGTTCCATCCTCCATATCGCCGGAACCCTCCTCCGCCTCCCACCGTCGCTTCTCTTTAGCTTTACTCCAATAACCTTGGTCGGAGCACTCCTCCGAGCCGAAGCTTTACCCCGCTGGTTGAGTCACACGTGGAGATACCCCAGTTCACCTCAGCCCAGCTTCGTCGGAGCCATCCCAGGTCGCAACCACCTTCCCGGAGATCTGACCGGTTAATGCTCCATCCGACTCGGCCACACGACGCGGAGGGGCTTGGCGAGTCGAGCCCCGCTGCCTGATCGTTCATTGGATGCCCGGATTACCGCCACCCTTTGGCGAACTTCGCCCAGGCGTAGTTCATCCAACAGCCTCCTCCACCATCGGATCGTCGCCAGCCACCAGTTCTGATATGAGCCATCCGTCGCCCGTGCCTAATAGGCCGTTAGATCGGACATCTAACGGCCCCGTACGCCCCACGTTCACCCCCTTTGTTAGGCCGTTGGATTTGTTAGGTGTCGCAGCCAGATCCGCACGTCATCGTCCATTCAGAGAATGCCATTTGTCACTCCACCTGAGCTGCATGCCCCGCCTGGGTAATTTGGGCCCATACCCCTATCTTTATTTTATTTGTCGTTTAGTCTATAAAATAAAAGTAGCACAATGGACCATTTTGCATATGTGTCCCTGTAGTTTTCCATATTTGTGTTTTAGTCCTTCTGTTGTGGTTCTACGTGCATTATCACGTATATGTTTGGAACATTTGCATGGTTAGCCCTAGATTAAATGAATGATATGTTTTGATAATATAGTTTCTTTATTTGCATCCATGCCCCTGTGAGTGTTGAGTTTTAGACTTGTGCTAAAATCGTGTGAAAATTGAAGTTGGCCCCCTACACTTTTGACGCGTGTTATCATTTAGTCCCTGGAACTTATTTTCCTTCCAACTAGGTCCATGTGTGCTATGTGTTTTTGATTGGCTTGAATAAATAACAAATTTCGTCCAAACTTCATGAAATTTGGACACGTGGCTCCTATCATAGTGTAAAAATTTCTTTGAATTTTTGGGCTCTTTTTATTTTCATTTGATATTTTTTAATATTAAAAAACCTTAAAAATTGTTTCTATCCAGTTTAAAAAATCAAATATTAAAACCCTCTAAAAAATCTAAAAAATTTACTATTTGCTTGTTTTGTTTTTGTTTTTTATTCAGTACAATTTTTGTTTCATTTGGATTTAGAAAAGCCCTAAAAATTGAAAGACACTGAAAAACTTAGAAAAATCATTAAAAATTCTAAAAAAATCAAAAATTGCAATTTCAGTTTCTTTAGTTAGATTTTTATTTCTAGTTTGCAATAGAAATGTTGCTGGAATTTTATAAGCTATTTAGGTATTTTTAAATCGCCTTTAGATTCTGGCTGCACATTGGTTTGCATTTTTAGCCTTATTTCATTCTTAAAAAATTACCTAAAATCAGAAAAATCCAAGAAAAATACCAAAAGCAATTGAATATTTCCAAAACCCAAAAATATTTTTATTTGAATTTTCTGGTCGGTTTTGATTTGTTAAATAATTGATTGTTTGTGACTTTTTGACTTCTTTTTACATTTTTTCTTAATTTAAAAATTACAAAAAAATGAAAAACCAAATATCCACCAAAAATAGTTTGTTTCTTTTATTTTTGAACCCCGACTACTTCGTGGTTTTTTTCCAAATCGTGCTCCTTATGTTCGACCTTGGTAGCTATACCAGGTAAAATAAAATAGCGAGACCGATATTTGCTTGATTTGTTGATTAATTTTGATTGGTGGATTTGATTTTCTTGATTGAGTCCGGCCCGAGAGGTTGAGGTCGCAACGACCATTGATACCTTCTTGCCTTAGTCGCTCGGATTTCGACTCATCAATGTACACATCACTCTCCCTTTACTGAGGGTAGAAAGAAACCTAAGTATAGGCAATAACAAGAGTGATGAAACAGAATGAAGAAAGGACAAACATAATGGGTGCATACCCCTATACTTAGGACAAGGTACGTCCTAAGTATAGGCATACAAATATGATGAATGATCTGGGGTACACATGAAATACATGAAAAAGAAGGAATGAAAAGACAAAATATATATATACAAGCAGTAAAAAATGGTGAAGTGCAAGATGGTATCTAATAGTCGATTACCGTACTTTCGTCATCGTCTCCCTGTGAGAAAGATGATGCAGCCTGAAAGAGAAAGACACCCTAATATGCAATCAAGTGGGTGTCAGCTACCTGGGATAATAGAACAAAAATTAAGCCAAGATCCGGTAGCGGGATACAGAACATCGGTTCATAAGAAAGGAGTGAGAGATCACAACTGATATAGTAAGACATGGAGGAGAAAGTATCAGTACATATTCCTCCATGTCACTTACAGTCCAAGGAATATACAAAAAGTGAAGAACATGAGACTCTCTACGTAGCTCGATATCCAGTGGACATAAGGTCAAAAGAACAAGAACACACCAAATATCACAAGACATGGCTCATCCTTGTGAGGGTCGTCAAGGCGAGCAGACTTAGAGGGTCAGAGATCTCAGAAAAATCAGAAGACTCTGTCTCATGATCCACTAAAGTAGGAGACATAACCAGAGATGAGACCAAGTACACAAATCAAAAGATTCGACATCGTGCTCCACCAGATTGAAGACACCAACAGTAAAGCCGAGTACCCACAAAATGATGTATCCACCCGCATATAACCCTCAGTGAGTGATACACACTATGCAATGAATAATCAGAACAAAACTCATTCTTTCAAGGGTCATCAAGGAGAGTGAATTCAAAGGAGTCAGATCAATCATACATAATCAGCAAAAATGGTCTCGTTAGGTGACAGATCGGCTACCTAATAGAAGAGATTGAAAGACTACAAATATTTCACAGTCTCCAACAGATAATCCTCGAAGAGTACTGTGAACTAGGCAGAGAATAATCAGAAGAATGTGACCCACCCTTGCGAGAAGCGTCAAGAGAGAAGATTCGAAGGAGTCCAGAAAGCTAGGATAAGTGGTCTTGTGCTCTGACAGATCGGGCACACAATCAAACAACGATACCGACAACTCATATCAGATGACTCAGTTTCATGGCCCATCAAAATGGACACATAAGAAGTGAGAGAAATCCATCGTACAGAAAATGTTGCATTCTCCCGCAGATAGCGCTCGAGGGGTAATGAAAACTAAGTTAATGAAAACTAGGGTATTGCCAACATCAAGTCTCATGTCCTAAAAATAATCAATCAATCACCAATAGGAGGGCGTAAGGCTATGGGAGGGATAAGAGATCACCAGGGCAATCGCAGTGAAGTCCCTCAAATCAATCAAATCAACTGAGATGGATCAAGATGTCAGAAGGAGATCCTCTAAGTGCTAAATGGGGATATGGGATTTAGGAGATGGAAGATGAGTGAAATCAGGTGGGTTCTGAGTACAGACGCTTTGAAGCACATACAGAGATAGTAAATCAAACGTCTTAATCAAGATGGGAGGAACCAAATAATATATTGTAGTGTCGTAGCTCAAGGAATAATCAACAAGTCATTGGGAATAAATCACATCTTCAATTCGATGTGCAAGAGCAAAAATCTTCAATGAAGAATCATACCTATAATAGTGCCAACATCAGAGAAAAAAATCAGCTTGGAAGGACAGAATGAGTGAATAAAGATGACAAAATGAAACATGGAAAAGATGTATCAGTAAGGGAATCCGCCACGTCTAACACAATCTTATAAATATATGAAGAGTAACGAGAAAGAGACTCTCTAAGCATCTGGGCATCCAATGTACAAAAGGTCGAAAGATTAGAGTAAACATCGAATGCCACAAAGAATGGATCATCCTCATGAGGGTTGTCGAGGAGAGCAGACTCAAAGTATTCACATCAATCAGACGACTCAAGTTCTATAGTCGACAGATCGGTTGCACAGTTAGTGAGCGATACAAAGTACTGAGAAAATGTTGCATCCACCCACAGAAAACCCTTGGGACATAATGCAAACTGATCAATGGAAAGTGAGGTCATGCTAGCATCTAAACTCTCATCCTTGAAGAAATGATGACACTCATCGATTAGGACGATGTAAGTTTGATGGGAGGGACTAACAACATGGGGCATATGAAAGTGGTAGTCCTCGCCAATCAACATCTGCTGGAATGGTTAAGGATATCGATCAGAATCATTAATATGCTCTTTGGTGATAGGGAAGTCAAGAAGAGGGAAATAGATTGGCTGAAAGAAGGGATGCCACAATGTGGGTCTGACTATGTCTTCTGATGTCCCGATAGAGATGGTACAACAGGCTCTTGAAACAAGATGTGCAGAACCCATTCAAGGGTCGGTATTGGGAAATGGAAACACACAACATCGGTACCATCCTCGATCTATAGCGCCTCAAAGATCACATCCTCAACCTGGTGTGCTAGAGAAGAAACTCAATAATTGCATCACACAAATCAGATCCACGATCTGCTAAAGGGAGAGCACCCATTCTAGTCTCGAATCTGCCTGAATCACACAAGTCACTATTATCCTCGGAGTGGGCCTTATTATACTGCACAACATGCCTAGGGATAAGAGAAGGTGACACTGGAGGGAATGGAGAGGGTGGGAAAGACATAAAATAAAATCCCAGATAGGACTCCAACCCATGAGAATTATGGTCAAACCGGATGAGGCAAAATAGTGGCTAAAAAAGGGGGTCATCTTGAGTCGGACCAAGGATGCTGGCATGCGGTGATATGGATGAAAATAAGCTGCAAGATCCGGTTGGATATAAGGATAAGCCTTGATTATGATGCAGAGGATGCTGAACAAGAAAAAGGACTCAAGAAAGGAAAAGAAGAAAAGAGACTCGAAGACTGATAACTTGAACTAAAGAAAAAACACTTAGATTCAAGGTTGATAGTCAAACATAAAGCAAACTCCAATTCACCAACTTGACACAATTAGACCATGATAGACCGATCAATTATCTTTTCAATTTTAGAGTTAGGTGAATTTCAAGCAGTTATGTAAACTCACTGTGTAGCCTCCTAGAGTGGTTATGTTCTAGTTTGCGTAGCATGCTGATGAATCCACGATTCATCGCATTTATTCTTTTATTTTAGCTTCATTTCCGTAGTCAAACACATGTAATTACCCACTAATTCCATTATTTTACCATTTTGCATGCATTTGTTAAATATGCATTTTTAACACTTTTTGTACATAAATAAAAGAATAAAGAAGAAAAAAAAAAGAAAAGAAAAATAAAGGATGTATTTATGCAATAAATGTAGACTGACCCGAACCACGAGAGAAGGTCAAGACTTGACCTGATCGACCAGGAAAAAAGTAGGGGGAGATAGGGTCTTTAATCCAAAAATATTTTATAAATACTTTTCGCTATATATTTGTATAAACATTACATTTTTTTATTTGTACATAAATTGACTTCAAATTAATTATTTTTGTAAACAAAAATTGTAAATAAAAATGTGTTGTAAATAATAAAAATAATTGTAAAATAAAATAATGTACTTATTGCAAATAATCACATTCCGAAAAAGCTGCAAAGAGATAGTTGAAACACCAATTCCAGCTCCATACGAATCAAATTGAATCAAAATCACTTCAATTATACTCTAAATTAAATTATCTTTCAAATGATTGTGGTTTCATAATTTTTGGAGTTACGATTAAAAAATCGATTTTCTGGGGTGTTTTGTGCAACTTCGCCACTTACATTTTTATATAATTATTCATATTTATTTTTAATATACATAATTATAAATATTATTTCCAAAAAATAAAATACAAAAAAATTAAAAAGGATATAAGAATTATTTCCGTATTTGTACATGTGTATATTGTATTATATGTAAATAGTATTTGTATACACCTAATTTCCTTATATAAAAATCACAAAAAATAAAATATCTAACATTAATTAATTTATTTATTTTAATTACGAAATTTGTATTTAAATTTAATTATTTAATTCATTATTTGATTTTAAAACTTACCTTGTATATAAGATTTCCAGACCCCGAGCTAAGATCCAATTTTAAATCTCGTCATTTTTCTTAGATAGATCGTAGTTTAAATTTTTACCTCGATTTCATTAATCTTTGGATATTAAAAATAAAAAATCCATATCACACCTTTCCATCCCGAGACCGAATTTTTCACCTCACCTCTTAATCTCTACGTTTCACATTTCTATCTCACACAATCTTCCACCTTCGGTCATGCACGGTGATCGGATATACGGATCTATCTTCCGCATCACAGGATCCGACCCATTCACAAATCCCATCTATTTATAAATAAATAAATAAGAGATCATATATTTGTTTTTCATGTTCATCTCATATTTGTTTTTGCAGGAAAAATATAAAAAATAATTGTTTTGTCTCTAATCTCTGTTTTGAAGGAAAATATTAAAAAACTTAAAAAAAATAAATAAAAAAATTTCTTTCTCTTTTTGGTTACATTTCCTGTTTAAAAAAAAATAAAAAAAAACATTTTTTTCATATATCAGTTCTGTACATTAAAATAAAAACAAAAAATATAAATAAAAAAGGGAAGAAGAAGCAGGTCGCAGCCCATCCGTACCCGACCAGAGCGGCCACCGCGCAGGCCGCACCACCAGTGCACTCCCGTGTAGTCTCTGACCGTGCCATTCCACCAGGAGCATTCCGTGGCTCGCATCCTCCGCACGCGAGCCCCTCCAATCCAAAATATTAAACATTTGCAAATGAGTCCCTATTGCCCAGATAATTAAATTGCAAGTTTGCTTGTTTGAAATAAATCTTTTTAGGGCTCTATAAATTCTGTAAAAATTATGTTATATTCTTGTCACTTATCTCTTCATTGTGTATAAATTTCATCATATTTTATTTTTATTTGATATTATTAAAAAATCAAAAATAGTGATTTTTTCTTGTCTGGAATTATAAAATTCATAAAAATTCAAAAATTTGCCCAAAAATTACCAAAAACATTTTAAACCAATTAAAACACAAAAATATTTTCTTCATAATTTTCTTAGCATTTTTAGCTAATCCGAAAAATACAAAAAGAGTGTAGTACGTGTGTTTTATCATTTGTGCTTGTTTTGGAAATAAAAAAATTAAAAAATCAAAAACCACTAAAAATTAATTCCGAAATTTGACTACATAGTTTTTAAATTGTGTTCCTTGTGTTCGACCCTGGTCGCTATACCAGGTAAATAAAATAACAAAATCGCTTACATTTGCATTGTTTGATATTTTTCTTGAGTGGTTTAAAATATTTTTCCGTTGACCGCGCTTGGTGATTTGGGTCACAATGATCATTATTTATTTACATACATAACCCGAGTTACCAAGCGTGTCATTAGAATGATGTTGTTGCCGGGAAACACATCTTTGTAGTCATTTTTCATTTTTGCTCAATTTTGTCTCTAAATATTATAATTGTTTTCTGACCATCTCTTATTGGATTTTTGTAGAGGAACTGCCTGGAGGATGACTTGGAGTGTCCTTGGAGTCTTCTTGGAGGACCCGCACAGGAGGAAGAACATAGGCAAGGAGAAAGCATTTATTTTACTTTAGAGAACATTTCTTAGATTGTTGTAATAATTTAGACCTAGACACTTGTGGACTTGGACACTTTTTCGGGGTCTGTTTCGCCAAGTGCCGGTGCACTTGGGGGACCTCACCGTTGTTTTTCGCGTTTTTGATTTCATCGCCATAACTCGTTATTTGATTCTCGCAGTTTTAGCCCCTAGATGTAGGATTTTTTTATTGTGACGTAAATAGCTAAGGCCCAACACCTAATAGATTATATGTTCCTATAGAACATAATTGGACATTGCTAAAATTAAAATTGAAAAAGTTAACTTAATCGTTTGAGAGGCCACGTGCCGCTAGAGGTCGTATACAGTGTGTGCATGATCCGTTGTTGCGGACACTGATCGACATCTGAGACCAGACTCAGGCCTCTCTCTCTGATTAGTTAACTATCTATTCTTCACGATCAATAGAAGCTGCTCGTCTAAGGCTGATTTCCTCGTGCATCATATAATTAATTTACTTTCTGTATTTAATTTATGCACGAATTATATTGCATGTAGAGTGCTGGAGTAAGGTACACATTTCTATCTCTGCATGCATCATTATGTTTGACTGCGCATCGGCTTTTTCGACTTCCTTCCCCTATTTTCTTGATTCAAAATAATCAAAGGAAATCGAAAATTATATTAGATGTTGTTTTTTTTAAATATATCTAAAAAATGAAAATAATAAAATATGGGGCTACTAATGCAAACTTGACCCTAAAACGTACCTTATTTAAAAATATTTGTTTTGGGGAGAGTCACCCCCTCATTGTTTTGTTTGCTTGAGCGAGAGAGTGACCCGCACACTAGGTTAGAGCCACACCTAAACTTCTGTTGGACTACTGGTCTTAGAGTTAGTCGGTCTCCAGTGAGGATCTCTCTGGTAACCGGTAAAGCGGTCTATGACATCCTTAACTGAGCGAGTTGATCGGGTAGCCGATAAACGGTCCGCAACTTGTACTGGATGGGAAAGATCTTGCTTTGAGATTGGGCCAGTCTCTTGGGAGCATCGGGTTCCTAACAGCTCGCTTAATCGCTCTGCAAGATTGATTTGTCACTTAAATTAAACTGACAAGATAAACGACCGATCCTTTACGGTCATCAACTCGTGTTAAGTAGGTGAATTGGGGGTTTGATTTCTCATCTTGTTTGCTTACTAGATCTCATCTGCACTCATCCCCACATCACGATAATGGGAATGAGATCCCTTAGGTTGCCTATGGAACCGTTCTCGAGCACTCCTCCCCATTCATCTAGGGTGATTTTGGAGAGATCAGACCCGCTCTCCGAACCTGAGTTCACTACCACCCTGTCTCCCCTTGACCACCCTTCTTCCACCAGTCCTGAGATACCTGAGCAGAGGCCAACACAGATTTATGTTCACTTGACGACACCTAAGTCAGGATCTTTTGCCTTTGTAGAGACCCACGAGATGGCCAGCAGTAACGGATGAACCGATGGACAGCCTCAGAGTTCTACTTTTATTCTAGATCGGGGTGCCATCAACAACACCTTGTTAGCCTCCCTAGAGATGATGCAGCGACATATTCGGGACCAGTGAGCATTTATGGCAGAGGTCCGTTAGGAATTAGCACAGATGCGAGCCGACAGGGGAGAGCCTCACCGAGCAGGCGGTGGAGAGATTCCAAAGTTTGGAGGAGGATCAGAAGGACACCAAGAGGATCATCCATAGCCAGCTAGACAGACATGATCGATGAGGCATTTGTACAACCCTGCTGCAACTCTCACCCATCGATGGATTCAGCTCCCTGAGATTCTGGGCGATTTCAAGCTCCCCCCCCCCCCAAACCATTCAGCTTTTGCCCAAGTTCCATGGGCTAGCCACCGAGGAGCCGCATCTTCACCTGCAGAAGTTTGAGATGATCTGCAACACTATCCATGACAGGTACGTAGACAAGGACACTATCAATATGATAGCATTCCCTTTCTCCCTGGCCGACAGAGCATCCTATTGGTTGAAGCATTTGGGGAGATATGTTACCACTTAGGAGCAGCTCCATACCGAGTACTTTAACAAGTACTATCCACTTGGCCGGACCAACGCAGCACAAGCTCTGATAAACAACTTCTCCACGATCACCAATGAGCAGTTTAATGAGGCGTGGGATCGATTTTGTGAGCTCATCAACCGGTGTCCACACCATGACATATCCAAGCCCAATCTTGTCCAGAGCTTCTTTTGTGGGCTGACACTGGAGCTGTAGGGGCTTGTCAACGTTTCTTGTGGGGGTTCCTACTTCGCCATGGACGAAGACCAGGTCTGGGACATCTATGAGGAGTTGGATGAAAACTACACAGTGATGTCCCAGACTAGGCTCTATGCTCAGGGGAAGCCCTCACCCCAAGCTATGTCTTATCAGAGGATAGCACGGGTTGATGTTGTTCCACCCATTTCTTCATCAGTGGCAGTAGCAGCACAAGCATAATCTTCAGTTGTTGACATGGGTATTATCAGTGAGAAGTTGGATCGCATAGAGATAATAGAGAAGAAGTAGTGCCATGGCATGACGTAGATAGATCAATTGGCACAGACTCTTAGTGACCTGAAGACCCACATCTTGTGTCTCCAGGAGGTATAAGCATCTTCTCAGCCTCGTCCCAGGTCACTAGCTGATCCCAGCAACAACAGCTCCTCCTAGCACTCTGCCTAGTACCGCCAGGTTCACTTCATTCAGGCAGAGCTGGTTCAGCAGTTGCAGCAACACTACTCTCAGCCACCACCATCTCAGGACACTTCGGTGGTGGTGTATCAGCAGGAACAGCCACTGGTAGTTCTTCCCCCTTTCTAATACGAGCAGGAGCTGTTGATGGAAGTCAACGGGATTTGGTATGACCGGCAGCAGCCGGGATCCGCCGAGATCATCCCGGATTCAGGTGGTCTACCGGAGGCACCTCATCCCCGCAACAGCCTCCAACTCAAGGTGGACAGAGCATCCAGCAACAGCAGCATCCCCATCACTCCCAGCCACAGCAGCACTTCCAGTAGGGTCCTCGTCCCTACCATCAGGGACAACAATGGAGGCAGCATTAGCAACCTCAGCAGTATTCTCAGCCTCCTCCTCATTTCCAGCGAGGCAACCCATCTGGTTCACATGCACCTGTTTATGAGAATCCAGCCCTTGATGACCTTTCCTGCTTACTCACTGACCAGCAGGCATCCTTCCGACGAGAGATGGATGAGTTCCGATAGGAAATGATGGAGATAATCAAGGTAAAAGCTGCCATACCTGCTCAGATTGAACCTAACGTGAACAATCTGAAGAGGAAATCTGAGTAGGTACAGTTTATAGAGACCGCCACTCCTAGTGATATTTTGATTGATATTTCCTCCTACATATTTGATGCTGATTTTGTAACACTTAGGAGCGGTAGGATGCCAGCCGATGGTGCCTCGTCTGAGCGACAACCCCATGATGATTCCAGAGCGTCAGATGAGGAGGATAGCGGTGTTGATGCCGCTAATGATGTTGATGATGGTGGTGCTAACACCACCAAGGATGATGATCCAACAGACGGTATTGTGGCCGTCATTTCTCATGTTGCAGACGGTGGTACTGAAGCCACCAAATTACCAGATGTTGAGACAGAGCGCGGTGTTGATACCACGAATATAGATGTTGTGGGTGGTACTGATGCCACCATCTATATTCCAGTTGTGTTTCCTCCTGTGTTTATACCTCAGGACAATATCAAAAGCACCAAAAATGAATAAAGGAAAGGTTTCTTCATCTACTTCGAGTCCATATGTGTTGCATAATAACTCGTGTATGGGCTCCATTCCTTCTCAGCATCAGGAACCTCTTCCTGACCCTCTATCTGAGGAGGGTCCAACTAACCCCTTCCCTCAAGCACTTCGCTTAGGGCAGGGGAAGAAAACAGAAAATACAAAAAAATCACAACAGTTAGAGTTTAGCCAGCAGATGATCGACAGATTCCATATCCAGTTGTCTCTACAGGAGGCACTAGATCACATCCCTCACTTCCAGAAGCACTTGAGAGAGAAGACCATTGTACATTGGAAGAAGAGGAATCGTAATGCAGAAGTCCATGTGCTTACACGTGCCACTTGCTTCGCTATAAAAACCAATTGCTAGCCAAGAGACCTGATGCAGGAGCTTCATGTGTCAGATGCCACATTCATGAGCAGCAATTCGATCGTACCCTATTAGACAGTGATTCTTCGTTTAACCTTCTCCCGGCTGCCTTACTCGATCGATTCGAGTTTGGCCCTCTCAGACAGAGCAAGACGATCCTTCAATTTGCTGATAGATCTGTTAAGAGGCTGAAGGGGTTACTTAAGGATGTTGTCGTCACAATTCAGGGCCTGAAATTCCCCGTGGATTTTGTTGCATTGGACGCGGAGATCCCTGAATGTGTGATCGATGCCCCCATCATTTTTGGAAGACCTTTCTTAACCACGGCCAAGGCGGTGTCCGACCATGATAGTGGGAAGGTATACTTTCGCGTCGGGGGTGAAAGTGTACAAATAGAGACGATCGAGGAGACCAAATCTAGAGATTCAGAGTGCTTAGATCAGATGACCGACTCAGAGCATATGACAGAGGCAGAGCAAGATATCCACCAGGAGTGTGACTTTATGATCACAGATGATGAAGTAGTTTAGGCAGATCCTGCATTACGAGCTCTTTCCACATCTTCAGACAGTGTAGATTCACAGATCATGACAGATGAGAGTTCGGAGAGCACACTCATGGCACAGGATACAGTAGAGGTTGTTTATCATGATCAAGATAGCGAAGATGATTTTGTCTCATGCACTTCAGATTCAGATTCTCAGACACAGACACCGACTTTGACTGGCAGGAGTTCGATGAATATTTACCATGTCTGGTGCCTACAGAGCTGACATATAGGGTGGAGAGTGAGCCAGGTCCGTTGATAGATATACCAGCAGGGCCATCTTAATCAAATTTACCATTGCAGCGAGAGTTCTGACACACAGATCTGGTAGCATTCACTCAGACATTCTAGAAGCCAGATTTACCAGCTCCCACTTAACCAGAATTGAAGA